>JAKFGQ010000245.1:0-37080 GCA_021498475.1 Saguinus midas | reverse complement strand
CCGACACTGTGTTTATTAAGTATCATTTTTCAGTTTCACCCTCATTTTAGTTATTCATAATCCCTGTTCTACTTTCTTTATTATTGAACTTTCTATTCTAAGTATGTACCTCATATTAGTAAAATCATCCAATATTTATTCTTTTCTATTTGGCTTATTTTACATGGTATAATGTCTTCAAGGTTCATCTGTGTTGTAGCATGTATCAGCATTAGATTTTATTTTTTGAGACAGAGTCTCATTCTGTCCCCCAGGCTGGAGGACAGCAATGCAATCATGACTCACTGCTGCCTCAACATCCCAGGCTCAGGTGATTCTTCTGACTCAGGTGTTCTTTCTTTGTGGCTGGGACTATAGGCACATATCATAAAGCCCAGCAAATTTTGGTATGTTTTGAAGAGATGGATTTTGCTATGCTGCCCAGGCTGGTCTCAAACACCTAGGCTCAAGATGTCCTCTCATCTTGGCCTCCCAAGGTACTGGGGAACTATAAGGATAAGCCACCATGCCCATCAGCATTGCATTTGTTTTAAGACTAAATAATATTCCATTGTTTGTATATACCATATTTTCTGTATCTCTTAAAAGATATCTGGGTCTGTTTCCACATTTTGTACTGTAAATGATGTTGCTATATAGATTGATGTGAAAGTATCAGCTGAAGTCCCTGCTTTCAATAATTTTGGATAGACATTCATGGTGAAATTACTAAAACATATTATAATTCTATTTAGAACTTTCTGACAGATTGTCAAACCATTTTTTACAGTCGGTAAACCATTCGATATTCTCACCAGCAATCTGCCAGTGTTCCACTTCCTCCACATCCTAGGCAAAACTTGTTATTTTTACATTTGTTTTTTATAGTCACTCTAATAGGTGTAAATAGGTATCTTGTTGTGGTTTTGATTTGTGTTTCCATAATGACTGGTGATGCTGAGCATTTTTCACATACTTATTGACCCAATGTAGATTCAAGTCCTCCACCTTTTTATAAATGCTGTTGCTAATTTGTCTTCCTGTTGAGTTTTAGGAGTTCTTTATATATTCTGTTAATACCTTATGTACCTAATTAGGTACATGACTTGCAAATTATTTCTTCCATCCAACAGTGGTCTTTTCACCTGTTTATCAGTCATTGTGTCTTCTGTTGATTTTACTCATTTGCTTCTATTGTGTTTTCCATTATTTCCTTATCAATTAGTAGAGGTTATTTATATATACTGGATCCACAATTTCTTTATAATTGTGTGTGTTTGTGTGTGTGTATGTGTCTCATTTTTACTGTCTATACATCACTCATCTAGATATCCTTGATAAGAATAACCCCTTAAATTTAATATAATTAAATTTTTCCATTACCTTTGTTATAGTGAAGTGTTAGTTTTTCTGATGAAACGATATTTTGCTATTGTAAAATGGAGAGGTCTTATTTCTTTGTTTTATTCTAATAAAAATCATTTTTATTGGTGTAAAAATACATAAAATTTGCCATTGAAACCATTTTAATTGTACTATTCAATAACATTAAATACATTCACAATGCTGTGTATTGTTACCACTATCCATTTCCAAAACTTTTTATAATTTCAAACCGACACTGTGTTTATTAAGTATCATTTTTCAGTTTCACCCTCATTTTAGTTATTCATAATCCCTGTTCTACTTTCTTTATTATTGAACTTTCTATTCTAAGTATGTACCTCATATTAGTGAAATCATCCAATATTTATCCTTTTGTATTTGGCTTATTTTACATGGTATAATGTCTTCAAGGTTCATCTGTGTTGTAGCATGTATCAGCATTACATTTTATTTTTTGAGACAGAGTCTCATTCTGTCCCCCAGGCTGGAGGGCACAGCAATGCAATCATGACTCACTGCTGCCTCAACCTCCCCAGGCTCAGGTGATTCTTCTGACTCAGGTGTTCTTTCTTTGTGGCTGGGACTATAGGCACATATCATAAAGCCCAGCAAATTTTGGTATGTTTTGAAGAGATGGGATTTTGCTATGCTGCCCAGGCTGGTCTCAAACACCTAGGCTCAAGATGTCCTCTCATCTTGGCCTCCCAAGGTACTGGGGAACTATAAGGATAAGCCACCATGCCCATCAGCATTGCATTTGTTTTAAGACTAAATAATATTCCATTGTTTGTATATACCATATTTTCTGTATCTCTTAAAAGATATCTGGGTCTGTTTCCACATTTTGTACTGTAAATGATGTTGCTATATAGATTGATGTGAAAGTATCAGCTGAAGTCCCTGCTTTCAATAATTTTGGATAGACATTCATGGTGAAATTACTAAAACATATTATAATTCTATTTAGAACTTTCTGACAGATTGTCAAACCATTTTTTACAGTCGGTAAACCATTCGATATTCTCACCAGCAATCTGCCAGTGTTCCACTTCCTCCACATCCTAGGCAAAACTTGTTATTTTTACATTTGTTTTTTATAGTCACTCTAATAGGTGTAAATAGGTATCTTGTTGTGGTTTTGATTTGTGTTTCCATAATGACTGGTGATGCTGAGCATTTTTCACATACTTATTGACCCAATGTAGATTCAAGTCCTCCACCTTTTTATAAATGCTGTTGCTAATTTGTCTTCCTGTTGAGTTTTAGGAGTTCTTTATATATTCTGTTAATACCTTATGTACCTAATTAGGTACATGACTTGCAAATTATTTCTTCCATCCAACAGTGGTCTTTTCACCTGTTTTTCTTCTTTTTTATATATAAAAATGTTTCACACTTTGATTAAGTCCATTTTATCTTTTTCTTATTTTGATGCCTGTGATTTTGGCGTCAAGTGTTAAGAAACTGTCAACAAACTTAATGTTCAAAGATTTTTGCTTATGCTTCTTTTCTAAGAGTTTTAGAAGTTTTAGGTTTTGAAAGTTTTATTTTAGGTTCAGGGCTACATGTGAAGGTTTGTTACATAGCTAAACATGTGTCACAGGGGTTGCTGTACAGATTATTTTATCACCCAGGTATTAAGCCCAATATGCAACAATAGTTATCTTTTCTGCTTCTGTCCCTTTTCCCATCTTCTACCCTCAGATAGACCCCAGTGTCTGTTGTTGTCTATTTTGCATTAATAAGTTCTCATTTAATTTTCACTTACATGTGTGAACATGTGGGATTTGATTTTCTGTTCTTGTGTTAGTTTGCTAAGAATAATAGTTTTCAGCTACATCCATGTTTTCACAAAAGAAATAACTGCATTTCTTTTTGTGACTGCATAGTTTTTTACGGTGCATATGTACCACATTTTCTTTATTCACACTGTCATTGATCGGGCTTAGTTTGACCATGTATTTGCTATTGTGAGTAGTGCTACAAGAAACATTTGTATGAATTGTCTTTATGATAGAATAGCTTACATTTCTCTGGGTATACACGCAGTAATGGGATTGCTGGCAGAACTATCAAATAGCAGTTCTGCTTTCAGCTCTCTGAGAAATCACCAAACTGCTTCACAATGGTTGAACTAACTTACACTCCCACCAACAGTGTATAAGTGTTCCTTTTCTCCACAACCTCATCAGCATTTAATTTTTGACTCTTTAGTTATAGCCATTCTGACTGGTATAAGATGATATCTCATTGTGGTTTTGATGTTCATTTGTCTAATGATCAGTGATGTTGACTTTGCTTCACATGCTTTTTGGCTGCATGTATGTCTTCTTTTGAGAAGTGTCTGTTCATGTTCTTTGCCCACTTTTTAATGCAATTATTAGTTTTTATCTTGTAAATTTGAATTCCTTATGGATCCTGGATATTATATCTTTGTCCATCCACAGTTTACAAATATTTTCTTCCACTCTGTAGATTGTCTTTTTATTTTGTTGATACAATTTTTTTTCTATAAAAAAGCTCTTAAGTTTAACTAGATCCACCTTGTCAAATTTTGTTTTTCTTGCTATTGATTTTGGTGTTTTTGCCCTGAAATATTTGCCTGTTCATGTGCCCAGAATGGTATTGCCTGGGTTATCTTCCAGAGTTTTCAAAGTTTTAGGCTTTGTAACTAAATTACAAACATTCTTATAGAGCAATATTAGACAAACAGAGAGCCAAATCATGAGAAAACTGCCATTCACAATTGCTACAAAGAGAATAAAATACCTAGGAATACAATTAACAAGTGATGTGAAGGACCGCTTCAAGGAGAACTAAAAACCACTGCTTAAGGAATAAGAAAGGACACAAACAGATGGAAAATATTCCATGTTCATGGTTGAGAATAATTAATATCATGAAAATGGCCATACTGCCAAAAGTAATTTATAGATTTAATGCTATCCCTATCAAGCTACCAATGACTTTCTTCACAGAATTGGAAAAAACCCACCTTACACTTCAAGTAGAACCAACAAAGAACCTGCAGAGCCAAGGCAATCCTAAGCAAAAAAAAAAGAAAAAAGAAAAAAAGCCAGAGGCATCATGCTACCTGACTTCAAACTATATCACAATACTACTGTAATCAAAACTACAGGGTACTTGTATCAAAACAGAGATATCGACCAATGGAACAGAGCAGAGGCCTTAGAAAGAACTCCACACAACTACAACAATCTGATCTTTGACAAACTTGACTAAAACAAGCAATAGGGAAAGGATTCCTATTTAATAAATGATGTTGAAAAAAACTGGCTAGCCATATACAGAAAGATGAAACTGGATACCTTACTTACACCTTATACAAAAATTAATTCTAGATGGATTAAAGATTTAAACATGGGGCCTAAAATCATAAAAACTCTGAAAGAAAACCTAAGTGATACCATTCAGCACATAGGCATGGGCAAGAACTTCATGACTGAAACACCAAAAGCAATGGCATCAAAAGCAAAAATAGACATATGGGATCTAATTAAACTTAGGTTCTTCTTCACAGCAATAGAAACTATCAATAGAGTGAACCAGCAACCAACAGAATCAAAAAAAGTTTTTGCAATCTGTCCATATGAAAAATGGCTAATATCCAGAATCTATGAAAAACTTAAATAAATTTACAATAAAAAACAACTCCATCTATAAGTGGGCAAAGGATATGAATAGACACTTTTTGAAAGAAGATATTTATGCATTTAAGAAACATGAAAGAAAGATTATCATTGCTGGTCATTAGAGAAATGCAAATCAAAACCACACTGAGATACCATCTCACAACAGTTACAATGGTGATCCGTAGGGAGAAGATCCCATGAACCCCGAGGCAGAAGCAAAAGACCTCAGCCTATTTCCACATAAATAATGAAGAAGAAACTAATTAAAAATATAACCTTAGTGGTTATTAGTTATTCATATGTGATCTTAGTTATTCATAGATGATCTTAATCCTTTTATTTTTCTTTCTTTTTTTAATTGCATTTTAGGTTTTGGGGTACATGTGAAGAACATTCAAGATAGTTGCATGGGTACACATGTGGCAGTGTGATTTGCTGCATTTCTCCCCTTCACCTATATCTAGCATTTCTCCCCCTTCTATATCTCCCCAACTCTCTACCCCACACTGTCCCTCCCCTCTTCCCCCCAACAGACCCCAGTGTGTAGTGATCTGCTCCCTGTGTCCATGTGTTCTCCTTGTTTAACACCCACCTATGAGTGAGAACATGTGGTGTTTTATTTTCTGTTCTTGTGACAGTTTGCTGAGAATGATGGTCTCCAGGTTCATCCATGTCCCTACAGAAAACACAAACTCATCGTTTTTGATTGCTGCATAATATTCCATGGTGTATATGTGCCACATTTTCCCTGTCCTCTCTATTATTGATGAGCATTTGGGTTGGTTCCAGGTCTTTGCTATTGTAAACAGTACTGCAATAAACATTCATGTGCATGAGTTCTTATAGTAGAACAATTTATAGTCCTTTGGATATATACCCAGTAATGGGATTGCTGGGTTAAATGAAATTTTTTTTTTTTTTTTGCTAATCAGTGAGAGCTTGTAAAGTTGCTGAGGTTGGCCTTGAACTCATGGCCTCACCTTCGCAAGTGCCACGACATCCGGCCGGAGCCACTTTGGGTCCCTGAAATTTCTATTTCTAGGTCCTTGAAAAATTGCCACACTGTCTTCCACAATGGTTGAACTAATGGGAGTGAACTAATGTACACTCCCACCAGAAGGGTAAAAGTGTTCCTATTTCTCCACATTCTCTCCAGCATCTGTTGTCTCCAGATTTTTTAATGATCACCATTCTACCTGGCTTGGGACGGTATCCCAATGTAGTTTTGATTTGCAATTCTCTAATGACCAGTGATGATGAGCATTTTTTCATATGTTTGTTGGCCTCGTGTATGTCTTGTTTTGTAAAGTGTCTGTTCATATCCTTAGCCCACTTTTGAATGGGCTTGTTTGTTTTTTTTCTTGTAAATTTGTTTTAGTTCTTTGTAGATTCTGGATATTAGCCCTTTGTCAGATACATAAGCTGCAAAAATTTTTCCCATTTTGTTGGTTGCCAATTCACTCTAATGATGTTTTCTTTTGCTGTGCAGAAGCTGTGAAGTTTGATTAGGTCCCATTTGTCTATTTTGGCTTTTGTTGCCAATGCTTTTGGTGTTTTGGTCATGAAGTCCTTGCCTACTCCTATGGATTAAAGATTTAAACATGGGGCCTAAAATCATAAAAACTCTGAAAGAAAACCTAAGTGATACCATTCAGCACATAGGCATGGGCAAGAACTTCATGACTGAAACACCAAAAGCAATGGCATCAAAAGTCAAAATAGACATATGGGATCTAATTAAACTTAGGTTCTTCTTCACAGCAATAGAAACTATCAATAGAGTGAACCAGCAACCAACAGAATCAAAAAAAGTTTTTGCAATCTGTCCATATGAAAAATGGCTAATATCCAGAATCTATGAAAAACTTAAATAAATTTACAATAAAAAAAACTCCATCTATAAGTGGGCAAAGGATATGAATAGACACTTTTTGAAAGAAGACATTTATGCATTTAAGAAACATGAAAGAAAGATTATCATTGCTGGTCATTAGAGAAATGCAAATCAAAACCACACTGAGATACCATCTCACAACAGTTACAATGGTGATCCGTAGGGAGAAGATCCCATAAACCCCGAGGCAGAAGCAAAAGACCTCAGCCTATTTCCACATAAATAATGAAGAAGAAACTAATTAAAAATATAACCTTAGTGGTTATTAGTTATTCATATGTGATCTTAGTTATTCATATGTGATCTTAGTTATTCATATGTGATCTTAGTTATTCATATGTGATCTTAATTATTCATAGATGATCTTAATCCTTTTATTTTTCTTTCTTTTTTTAATTGCATTTTAGGTTTTGGGGTACATGTGAAGAACATTCAAGATAGTTGCATGGGTACACATGTGGCAGTGTGATTTGCTGCATTTCTCCTCTTCACCTATATCTAGCATTTCTCCCCCTTCTATATCTCCCCAACTCCCTACCCCCCACTGTCCCTCCCCTCTTCCCCCAACAGACCCCAGTGTGTAGTGATCTGCTCCTGTGTCCATGTGTTCTCCTTGTTTAACACCCACCTATGAGTGAGAACATGCGGTATTTTATTTTCTGTTCTTGTGACAGTTTGCTGAGAATGATGGTCTCCAGGTTCATCCATGTCCCTACAGAAAACACAAACTCATCGTTTTTTATTGCTGCATAATATTCCATGGTGTATATGTGCCACATTTTCCCTGTCCTTTCTATTATTGATGAGCATTTGGTTTTGTTTCAGGTCTTTGCTATTGTAAACAGTACTGCAATAAACATTCGTGTGCATGAATTCTTATAGTAGAACAATTTATAGTCCTTTGGATATATACCCAGTAGTGGGATTGCTGGGTTAAATGAATTTTTTTTTTTTTTTTGCCAATCAATGAGAGCTTGTAAGGTTGCTGAGGTTGGCCTTGAACTCATGGCCTCACCTTCGCAAGCGCCATGACATCCGGCGGAGCCACTTTGGGCCCCTGAAATTTCTATTTCTAGGTCCTTGAAAAATTGCCACACTGTCTTCCACAATGGTTGAACTAATGTACACTCCCACCAGAAGGGTAAAAGTGTTCCTA
The DNA here is from genome assembly GCA_021498475.1 of Saguinus midas. Lineage (NCBI taxonomy): Eukaryota > Metazoa > Chordata > Mammalia > Primates > Cebidae > Saguinus > Saguinus midas. The sequence goes on along the minus strand of JAKFGQ010000245.1, from coordinate 29,012 downwards.
TTTCTCCACATTCTCTCCAGCATCTGTTGTCTCCAGATTTTTTAATGATCACCATTCTACCTGGCTTGGGACGGTATCCCAATGTAGTTTTGATTTGCAATTCTCTAATGATCAGTGATGATGAGCATTTTTTCATATGTTTGTTGGCCTCGTGTATGTCTTGTTTTGTAAAGTGTCTGTTCATATCCTTAGCCCACTTTTGAATGGGCTTGTTTGTCTTTTTCTTGTAAATTTGTTTTAGTTCTTTGTAGATTCTGGATATTAGCCCTTTGTCAGATACATAAGCTGCAAAAATTTTTCCCATTTTGTTGGTTGCCAATTCACTCTAATGATGTTTTCTTTTGCTGTGCAGAAGCTGTGAAGTTTGATTAGGTCCCATTTGTCTATTTTGGCTTTTGTTGCCAATGCTTTTGGTGTTTTGGTCATGAAGTCCTTGCCTACTCCTATGTCCTGAATAGTTTTGCCTAGATTTTCTTCTAGGGTTTTTATGGTGTTTGGTCTTATGTTTAAGTCTTTAATCCATCTGGAGTTAATTTCAGTGTAATGTATCAGGAAGGGGTCCAGTTTCTGCTTTCTGCACATAGCTAGCCGGTTCTCCCAACACCATTTATTAAAAAGGGAATCCTTTCCCCATTGCTTGTTTTTGTCAGGTTTATCAAAGATTGCATGGTGGTAGATATGCTGTGTCACCTCTGAGGCCTCTGTTCTGTTCCATTGGTCTACATCTCTGTTTTGGTATCAGTACCATGCTGTTTTGATTACTGTAGATTTGTAGTATAGTTTGAAGTCCAGTAGTGTGATGCCTCCTGCTGTGTTCTTTTTGCTTAGAATTGACTTGGCTATGTGGGCTCTTTTTTGGTTCCATATAAAGCTTAAGGTGTTTTTTTCCAGTTCTGTGAAGAAGGTCATTGGTACCTTGATGGGGATAGTATTTAATCTCTAAATTACTTTGGGCAGTATGGCCATTTTCACAATATTGATTCTTCCTAACCATGAACATGGATTGTTTCTCCATGTGTTTATGTCCTCTTATTTCATTGAGCAGTGGCTTGTAGTTCTCCTTGAAGAGGTTCTTTACGTTACTTGTTAGTTGTATTCCTAGTTATTTTATACAATTTGTAGCAATTTGGAATGGAAGTTTATTCTTGATTTGGCTCTCTTTAAGTCTGACATTTGTGTATAGGAATGCTTGTAATTTTTGCACATTGATTTTGTATTCTGAGACTTTGCTGAACCTGCTTATCAGTTTCAGGAGATTTTGGGCTGAGAACATGGGGTCTTCTAGATATACAATCATGTCATCTGCAAATACAGATAATTTGGCTTCCTCCTTTTCTATTTGAATAGGCTTTATTTCTTTTACTGCCTGATTGCTCTGGCTAGAACTTCCAGTACTATATTGAATAGGAGTGGTGAGAGGGCATCATGTCTAGTGCCAGATTTCAATGGAAATGCTTCCATTTTGCTCATTCAGTATAATATTGGCTGTTGGTTTGTCATAAACAGCTTCTAGTATTTTGAGATACGTTCCATCAATACCTAGTTTATTGAGGGTTTTTAGCATAAAGGGCTGTTGAATTTTGTCAAAGGACTTCTCTGCATCAATTGAGATAATCATGTGGTTTTTGTCTTTGATTCTGTTTATGTGGTGAATTACGTTTATAGACTTGTTTATGTTGAACAAGTTTTGCATTCCTGGGATGAATCCTACTTGACCATGGTGGATAAGCTTTTTGATGTGCTGTTGCAATTGGCTTGCCAGTATTTTATTTTGATTTTTGCATCACTGTTCATAATGGATATTGGCCTGAAGTTTTCTTTTCCTGTTGAGTCTCTGCTGGGTTTTGGTATCAGTACCATGCTGTTTTGATTACTGTAGATTTGTAGTATAGTTTGAAGTCCAGTAGTGTGATGCCTCCTGCTGTGTTCTTTTTGCTTAGAATTGACTTGGCTATGTGGGCTCTTTTTTGGTTCCATATAAAGCTTAAGGTGTTTTTTTCCAGTTCTGTGAAGAAGGTCATTGGTACCTTGATGGGGATAGTATTTAATCTCTAAATTACTTTGGGCAGTATGGCCATTTTCACAATATTGATTCTTCCTAACCATGAACATGGATTGTTTCTCCATGTGTTTATGTCCTCTTATTTCATTGAGCAGTGGCTTGTAGTTCTCCTTGAAGAGGTTCTTTACGTTACTTGTTAGTTGTATTCCTAGTTATTTTATACAATTTGTAGCAATTTGGAATGGAAGTTTATTCTTGATTTGGCTCTCTTTAAGTCTGACATTTGTGTATAGGAATGCTTGTAATTTTTGCACATTGATTTTGTATTCTGAGACTTTGCTGAACCTGCTTATCAGTTTCAGGAGATTTTGGGCTGAGAACATGGGGTCTTCTAGATATACAATCATGTCATCTGCAAATACAGATAATTTGGCTTCCTCCTTTTCTATTTGAATAGGCTTTATTTCTTTTACTGCCTGATTGCTCTGGCTAGAACTTCCAGTACTATATTGAATAGGAGTGGTGAGAGAGGCATCATGTCTAGTGCCAGATTTCAATGGAAATGCTTCCATTTTGCTCATTCAGTATAATATTGGCTGTTGGTTTGTCATAAACAGCTTCTAGTATTTTGAGATACGTTCCATCAATACCTAGTTTATTGAGGGTTTTTAGCATAAAGGGCTGTTGAATTTTGTCAAAGGACTTCTCTGCATCAATTGAGATAATCATGTGGTTTTTGTCTTTGATTCTGTTTATGTGGTGAATTACGTTTATAGACTTGTTTATGTTGAACAAGTTTTGCATTCCTGGGATGAATCCTACTTGACCATGGTGGATAAGCTTTTTGATGTGCTGTTGCAATTGGCTTGCCAGTATTTTATTTTGATTTTTGCATCACTGTTCATAATGGATATTGGCCTGAAGTTTTCTTTTCCTGTTGAGTCTCTGCTGGGTTTTGGTATCAGGATGATGTTGGTCTCATAAAATAATTTGGGAAGAATTCCTCTTTTGGATTATTTGGAATAGTTTCAGAAGGAATGGTACCAGCTCCTCTTCATGTGCCTGGTAGAATTCTGCTGTAAACCCATCTGAGCCTGGGCTTCTTTTGTGTGATAGGCTTTCAATTGTTGCTTCAACTTCAGATCTTGTCTGAAGATCTGGTCTGTTCAGGGTTTGGCTTCTTTCTGGTTTAGGCTTGAGAAGAGGCAAGTGTCCAGGAATTTATCCATTTCTTCCAGGTTTACTCTATGAGCATAGAGTTGTTTGTAATAATCTCTGATGATGTTTTGAAATTTTGTGGAATCTGTGGTGATATCCCCTTTATCTTTTTAATTTTAACTATTTGGTTATTCTTTCTTTTATTTTTATTAATCTGGCTAGTGGTCTATTTTGTTGATCTTTTTGAAAAACCAGCCCCAGATATATTGATTTTTTGAAGGGTTTTATGTGTCCCTATCTCCTTCAGTTCTGCTGTGATCTTAGTTATTTCTTGCCTTCTGCTTGGTTTTGAGTTTTTTTATCTTGCTCCTCTAACTCTTTCCATTTTGATGATAGGGTGTCAATTTTGGATTTCTCCTTCTTCTCATGTGGGCACTTATTGCTATATATTTGCCTGTAGAGATTGCTTTAAATGTGTCCCAGAGATTCTTGTATGCTGTGTATTCGTTCTCATTGGTTTCAAAGAACATCTTTATTTTTGCCTTCATTTCAATGTTTATCCAGTCAACATTCAAGAGCCAGTTGTTCAGTTTCCATGAAGCTGTGCAGTTCTGAGTTAGTTTCTGAATTCTGAGTTCTAACCTGATTGCATTGTGGTCTGAGAGACTGTTTGTTATGATTTCCATTCTTCTGCATTTGCTGAGGAGTGCTTTACTTTCAATTATGTGGTCAATTTTAGAGTAGGTGTGATGTGGTGCTGAGAAGTATGTATATTCTGTGGATTTAGGATGGAGAGTTTTGTAAATATCTATTAGATTTGCTTGTTCCAGGTCTGAGTTCAAATCCTGGATATCTTTGTCAATTTTCTGTCTGGTTGATCTGTCTAATATTGACAATGGTGTTAAAGTCTCCCACTATTATTGTGTGGGAGTCTAAGTCTCTTTGTAAGTCATTAAGAACTTGCCTTATGTATCCAGGTGCTCCTGTATTGGGTGTGTATATATTTAGAATCATTAGCTCTTTTTGTTGCATCGATTCTTTTACCATTATGTAGTGTCCTTCTTTGTCTCTTTTTATCTTTGTTGCTTTAAAGTCTATTTTATTAGAGAAGAGAATTGCAACTCCTGCTTTTTTGCTCTCCATTTGCTTGGTTAATCTTTCTCCATTTCTTTATTTTGAGCCTTTGTGTATCCTTGCATATGAGATGGGTTTTCTTGGTACAGCACACCGATGGGTTTTGGCTTTTTATCTAGTTTGCCAGTCTGTGTCTTTGGATTGGGGCATTTAGTCCATTTGCATTTTGGGTTAATATTGCTATGTGTGAATTTGATACTGCCATTTTGAAGCTAGCTTGCAGTTTTGCTCATTAGTTAATGCAGATTCTTCATTTTGTTGATGTTCTTTACCATTTGGTATGTTTTAGGAGTGGCTGGTACTGGTTGTTCCTCTCTGTGTGCAGTGCCTCTTTCAAGAATTCTTCGAAATGGGCCTGATCGTGACAAAATCTCTGAGTACTTGCTTGTTGGCAAAGGATTTTAGTTTTCTTTGACTTATAAAGCTTAGTTAGGCTGGTTTTGAAATTCTGGGGTGAAAGTACTTTTCTTTAAGGTTGTGGAATATTGGTCTCCACTCTCTTCTGGCTTGTAGGGTTTCTGCTGAGAGATCTGCTGTGAGTCTGATGGGCTTCCTTTGTGGGTAACCTGACCTTTCTCTCTGACTTCCTGAGCATTTTCTCCTTCATTTCAGCCCTGGTGAATCTGACCATTATATGCTTTGGGGTTGATCTTTTTGAGAAATATCTTTGTCATGTTCTCTGTATTTTCTGGACTTGAATATTGGCCCACCTTGCTAGGTTGGGGATGTCATTTTGGATAATATCCTGAGGAGTGTTTTCCAGCTTGGATTCATTCTCTTCATCACATTAACATACACCTATCAAACTTAGATCAGGTCTTTTCACATAGTCCCATATTTCTTGGAAAGTTTGTTCACTTTTTTCTATGCTTTTTTCTCTAATCTTGCCTTCTCACTTTATTTTGTTGAGTTGATTCTCGACCTTTGATATCCTTTCTTCTGCTTGGTCTATTCAGCTCTTGAAACTTGTGCATGTTTCATGAAGTTCTCATGTTGTGTTTTTCAGCTCCATCAATTCACTTATATTCCTCTCTAAATTGTCCATTCTTGTCTTCATTTTATCAAATTTTTTTCAAGGTTCTTAGTTTTCTTTGCATTGATTTAGAACATGTTCTTTTAGCTCACAGAGGTTTCTCATTACCCCCCTTCTGAAGTCTGATTCTGTCATTTCATCACACTCAATCTCCACCCAGCTTTGTTCCATTGCTGGTGAGGAGTTGTGATCCCTTGTAGGAAGAGAGGTGTTCTAACTATGGGTGTTTTTCTCCTTTTTTCACTGGTTCTTCCCATCTTTGTGGATATCCACCTGTCATCTTTGTAGTTTCTGATTTTTAGATTGGGTCTCTAAGTGGATGTTCAGATTGTTGATGATGAAGTTATTTCTGTTTCTTAGTTATCCTTCTAACAGTCTGGCTTCTCTGCTTTAGGACTGCTGAGGTCCACTCCAGGCCCTGCTTGCCTGGGAATCACCTGCAGCAGCTGAAGAACAGTAAGAGTTGCTACCAGTTTTTTTTTTTTTTTTGCTATCTTTGTCCAAGAATGATGCCCACCACATGTCAGTCTGATCAGTCCTTTGTGAGGTGACTCTTTGGATATACGGGGTCAGCAAGCTGCTTCAGAAGAAAGTCTGTCATTTATAAAGCTCAAGTGTTGAGCTGTGAGCTCCATTGTTCATTCAGAGCTGCTAGGCAGGGACTTTTAAGTCTGCTGTAGCAGAACTCATAAACCCCCTTTTTTTTATCTCAGGTGCTCTGTCCCGGGGAGTTAGGGCTTTATTTATGAGTTTCCGTTTTGCTGCTGCCTTTTTTTTTCAGGGCTTCCTACCCAGCAAGAAGGCAGCCTAGTCACTGTTTGCCTGCAGAAACTTTGCTGAGTTGCTGTGGGTTCCACCCTGCTGCTGTGTGAACTTTCCTGCAGTCCTGTTTATATAAGTGTGGTTAGAACTGCCTCCACAGTGGTGGCCCGCCTCTGTAATGGTGGAAACTCTTTATTATGGTGGGTTGCCTCAGCATTGGCAGACTAATTCCCTATAGGTGTCATACCGGTATTAGCAGACGTCCCTCCCCACTAAGCTTCACCATCGTGGGTTCCGCTGTGCTTGCCTTGAAACTCTCAAGCCCGATCATTTCCAATTGAGGTTTTTCTTTTGCTTTTGTAGTGGTGGCACCCACCAAGCTTGATCACCTGGTTCTTTGCCTCAGAGCCTTTTTTTTTAAGTTGAATGGTTCACTTTCTGCCAAGTGTTCCAGTCATCTGCTGAAAAGGCGCCAGGATCTGTGTGATTTCCCATGTGGTGATCCACTGCGCTGGCTGAAACAACAGCACTGAGATTTGTGGTGCTTTTTGCCTAAGAATCTCCTGGCTTGGCTCCATCTTGAGTCCCCTGTCTAATCAGATAAATGGGTGAATCTGCCTGCCTGAAGCTCAAATTGTCAGCTTAAATGGGCAACAAAAACCAGTATGTTTTGTATAAAGAACTGCTGCACTGGGGCACCTGCAAAACAGCTGCACTGGCCAATACAGCTGTGCTGGTGATGCAAAGGGATTCTCCACCTGGGAATCTCTTCATCTGTGGACAATAAAGATTCATATGGAAATGCAGCATCCACTCACCCTCTGCACTTTCACTGAGAGCTGCAATCCTCAGCTATTTCTAAACAATCATTTTGCTCTAAGACTCTCACTGCTATTTCTTATGTTCCAGGATACAGCAAAAAATGTCTGTTTTTAGATTTTAAACAGAAAGAATTTTCAAACTTCTGCATACAAACATGAGTTTAACTCTGTAAGTTGAGTGCACACATTGACAACCATTCTGTTACATAGCACTGTTTTTGTTTTAGAACCAGATATTTCTCATTACAGCATATATTCCCATTCAATATGGAATGTTCAAACACAGCTCCTAGAAGAAACGTGTTCTAACTCGCTCAATCTAAACAAAGATTCAACTCTCTTAATTGAACGAACACACAGCTGAGCAGTTTAAAAATAGGTTTGTTTTGTGTTTTAGATGCAGTCTATTTCTTATATGCTGGGTTTTGGCTGAGAATGTCCGTTTTAGAGTCTCCACAGAAAGAGATTCCAAAGTGCTACATACACATATCAGTTTAACTCTGTAAGTTGAGTGCACACATTGACAACCATTCTGTTACATAGCACTGTTTTTGTTTTAGAACCAGATATTTCTCATTACAGCATATACACGCATTCTCTCTGGAATGTACAAATGCAGCTACAAGAAAAACAGGTTTCTAACTCGCTCAATCTAAACAAAGATTCAACTCTCTTAGCTGAATGAACACACAGCAGAGCAGTTTAAAAAATAGGTTTGTTTTGTGTTTTAGATGCAGTCTATTTCTTATATGCTGGGTTTTGGCTGAGAATGTCCGTTTTTAGAGTCTCCACAGAAAGAGATTCCAAAGTGCTACATACACATATCAGTTTAACTCTGTAGGTTGAATACACAAGTTGACAACCATTTTGTTAGAGAGTTCTCTTTTCACTTTAGAACCATATATTTCTCATTACAGCATATACATGCATTCTCTCTGGAATGGACAAATGCAGCTACAAGAAAAAACAGGTTTCTAACTCGTTCAATCTAAACAAAGATTCAACTCTCTTAATTGAACGAACACACAGCTGAGCAGTTTAAAAGATACGTTTTTTCTGTTGCGGATGCAGTATTACTTCTATTTTTTATATGTAGGATTTGGCTAGAAGTTTCCGTTTTTAGATTTTTGATCTAAAAACCATTCCAAACTGCTCCATCCACATCAGGTTAACTCTGTAAGTCAATGCACACATTGACAACCATTGAGTCACAAAGCTCTGTTTTCATTTCAGAATAAGATATTGCTCATTACAGCAAGTAGTCCCATACACTCTGGAATGTATAAATGGAGCTCCTAAAAGAAACGTGTTTCTAACTCAGTACATCTAAACATATATTCAACTCTCTTAGTTTAACAAACACACAAGAAAGCAGTTTGAAAAATATGTTTGTTCTGTGTTTTAGACATAGTATTACTCCGATTTCTAACATGCTGAAATTTGTCTGGAAATAAACGTTTTTAGATTCTCCAAAGAAATGATGTAGAAACTGCTGCATACACAATCACTTTAACATTATAAGTTTAATGTACACATTGAAAACCTTTCTGTTATATAGCTGCATTTTCGTTTTAGAACCAGATAATTCTCAATACAACATGTACTCCCATTCACTCTGGGATATCCAAAAGCACCTCCTAGAAGAAACGTGTTCTAACTCACTGAATGAAAACACAGGTTCAATTCTCTTAGTTGAACAAACACACAGCAGAGCAGTTTGTAAGATACATTTGCTTTGTGTTTTAGACTCAGTCTTATCGCTATTTGTTATATGCTGAAATTTAGCTTTAAATGTTCGTTGTCACATTCTTTACAGAAAGGGTTTACAAACTGCTGCAAACACCCATCAGATTAACTATGGAAGATTATTCTGTTGGATAGTTATGTTTTCATTTAGAACTAGATATTTCTCAATATAGCATGTACTCCCATTCACTCTGGAATATCCAAACGCACCTCCTAGAACAAACGTGTTTTTAACTCGCTGAATCTAAACATAGGTTCAACTCACTGAGTTGAATGAAAACACAGCAGAGCAGTTTGTAACATTTGTATGTTTTGTGTTTTAGAACAGTCTTTCTGCTATTTGTTGTATGCTTTGATTTGGCTGGAAATGTCTGTTTTAGATGCTTTACAGAAAGCGGTTAAAAACTGCTGCAAACACACTTTAGTTTAACTCTGTAAGTTGAATGCACACATTGAAAACCATTCTGTTAGATAGCTCCGTTTTTGTTTTAGAACCAGATAATTCTCAAAACAACATATACTCCATTGACCTCTGCAAGATCCAAATGTAGCTCCTAGAAGAAACATGTTTTTAACTCGCTGAATCTAAACACAGGTTTAACTCTCTTAGTTGAACGAACACACTGCAGAGCAGTTTCTAAGGTACCTTTGTTTTGTGTATTAGACGTAGTCTTACTGCTATTTGTTATATGCTGATTTGGCTGCAAATGACTGTTTTCAGATTCTTTACAGAAAGAGTTTACAAACTGCTGCAATCGCACATCAGTTTAACTCTGTAAGTTGAATGCACACATTGAAGACCATTCTGTTAGATAGCTCCGTTTTTGTTTTAGAACCAGATATTCTCAATACTGCATATATTCCCATGCATTTGGAAATATCCAAACGCAGCTCCTAGAAGCAACGTGTTTCTAACTCGCTGAATCTAAACACAGGCTCTTAGTTGAACGAACACTCAGCAGAAAAGTTTGTAAGATAAAATTGCTTTCTGTTTTAGAAAGATACTACTGCTATTTGTTATATGCTCCGATTTGGCTGCAAATGACTGTTTTCAGATTCTTTACAGAAAGGGTTTAAAACTGCTGCAAACAAACATCAGTTTAACTCTGTAGGTTTAATACACACATTGAAGACCATTCTGTTAGATAGCTCCCTTTTCGTTTTAGAACCAGATATTTCTCAATACACCATGTACTCCCATTCACTCTGGAATATCCAAACGCAGCTCCTAGAAGAAACGTGTTTCTAACTCGCTGAATCTAAACACAGGTTCAACTTTCTGAGTTGAACAAACACACAGCAGAGCAGTTTTTTAGATACGTTTCCTTTGTGTTTTAGACGCAGAACTACTGCTATTTGTTATATGCTGGGATTTGGCTGAAATGTCCGTTTTCATAATTCTTTACAAAAGGGTTTAAAGACTGCTGCAAACACACATCTGTTTAACTCTGTAAGTTGAATGCACACATTGAAGACCATTCTGTTAGATAGCTCCTTTTGTTTTAGAACCAGATATTTCTCAATACAGCATGTACTCCCATTCAGTCTGGAATATCCAAACGCAGCTCCTAGAAGAAACGTGTTTCTAACTCACTGAATCTAAACACAGGTTCAACTCTCTGAGTTGAACGAACACACAGCAGAGCAGTTTGTTAGATACGTTTGCTTTGTGTTTTAGATGCAGTACTACTGCTATTTGTTATATGCTGGGATTTGGCTGAAAATGTCCGTTTTAGAGTCTCCACAGAAAGAGATTCCAAAGTGCTACATACACATATCAGTTTAACTCTGTAAGTTGAATGCACACATTGAAGACCATTCTGTTAGATAGCTCCTTTTGTTTTAGAACCAGATATTTCTCAATACACCATGTACTCCCATTCACTCTGGAATATCCAAACGTAGCTCCTAGAAGAAACGTGTTTCTAATTCGCTGAATCTAAACACAGGTTCAACTCTCTGAGTTGAACGAACACACTGCAGAGCAGTTTCTAAGGTACCTTTGTTTTGTGTTTTAGACGCAGAACTACTGCTATTTGTTATATGCTCCGATTTGGCTGCAAATGACTGTTTTCAGATTCTTTACAAAAGGGTTTAAAACTGCTGCAAACACACATCTGTTTAACTCTGTAAGTTGAATGCACACATTGAGGACCATTCTGCTAGATAGCTCTCTTTTGTTTTAGAACCAGATATTTCTCAATACAGCATGTACTCCCATTCAGTCTGGAATATCCAAACGCAGCTCCTAGAAGAAACGTTTTTCTAACTCACTGAATATAAACACATTTTCAAATCTCTGAGTTGAACGAACACACAGCAGAGCAGTTTGTTAGATACGTTTGCTTTGTGTTTTAGATGCAGTACTACTGCTATTTGTTATATGCTGGGATTTGGCTGGAAATGTCCATTTTAAGATTCTTTACAGAAAGGGTTTACAAACTGCTGCAAACACATATTAGTTTAACTCTGTAGTTGAATGCACACATTGAAGACCATTCTGTTAGATAGCTCCTTTTGTTTTAGAACCAGATATTTCTCAATACAGCATGTACTCCCATTCACTCTGGAATATCCAAACGCAGCTCCTGGAAGAAATGTGTTTCTAACTCGCTGAATCTAAACACAGGTTCAACTCTCTGAGTTGAATGAACACACAGCAGAGCAGTTTGTTAGATACGTTTGCTTTGTGTTTTAGACGCAGTACTACTGCTATTTGTTATATGCTGGGATTTGGCTGGAAATGTCTGTTTTTAGATTCTTTACAGAAAGGGTTTAAAACTGCTGCAAACACACATCAGTTTAATTCTGTAAGTTGAATGCACACATTGAAGACCATTCTGTTAGATTTCTCCTTTTGTTTTAGAACCAGATATTTCTCAATACAGCATTTACTCCCATTCACTCTGGAATATACAAACGCAGCTCCTGGAAGAAACCAGTTTCTAACTCACTGAACCTAAACACAGGTTCAGCTCTCTGAGTTAAACAAACACACAGCAGAGCAGTTTGTTAGATACGTTTGCTTTGTTTTTTAGATGCAGTACTACTGCTATTTTTTATACGCTGGGATTTGGCTGGAAATGTCCGTTTTTAGATTCTTTACAGAAAGGGTTTAAAAACTGCTGCAAACACATGAGTTTAACTCTGTAAGCGTAATGCACAAATTGAAAACGATTCTGTTAGATTGCTCCTTTTCATTTTAGAACCAGATATTTCTCAATACAGCATGTACTCTCATTCACTCTGGAATATCCAAACGCAGCTTTTGGAAGAAACGTGTTTTTAACTCGCTGAATCTAAACGCAGTTTCAACTCTCTGAGTTGAACGAACACACAGCAGAGCAGTTTGTTAGACACGTTTACTTTGGGTTTTAGACGCAGTACTACTGCTATTTGTTATATGCTGGGATTTGGCTTAAAATGTCCGTTTTTAGATTTTTCACAGAAAGGGTTTACAAACTGCTGCAAACACACATCGGTTTATCTCTGTCAGTTGAATGCACACATTGAAGACCATTCTGTTAGATTGCTCCCTTTTCATTTTAGAACCAGATACTTATTAATACAGCTGTACTCCCATTCACTTTGGAATATCCAAATGCAGCTTCTGGAAGAAACGTGTTTTTAACTCGCTGAATCTAAACACAGTTTCAACTTTATGAGTTGAATGAACACACACACCAGAGCAGTTCGTTAAATACGTTTGCTTTGTTTTTTAGACGAAGTAGTACTGCTATTTGTTATACACTGGGATTTGGCTGGAAATGTGCGTTTTTAGATTCTTTACAGAAAGGGTTTACAAACACCTGCAAACACACATTAGTTTAACCCTTTATGTTGAATGCACACATTGAGAACCATTCGGTTAGATAGCTCCCTTTTTGTTTTAGAACCAGATATTTATCAATACAGCATGTATTCCCATTCACTCTGGAATACCCAAACGCAGCTTCTGGAAGAAACGTGCTTTTTCTTTTTTAATTTTAAATTTTTATTGCATTTTAGGCTTTGGGGTACATGTGCAGAACGTGCAAGATAGTTGCATAGGTACACACATGGCAGTGTGTTTTGCTGCCTTCCTCCGCTTCACCCACACTTGGCATTTCTTTCCAGGCTATCCCTCCCCAGCTTCTCCCCCGAGGTCCCTCCTTTATTCTCCCCAATAGACCCCAGTGTGTAGTACCCTTTTCCATGTGTCGATGTGTTCTCATTTTTTCTCACCTGCCTATGAGTGAAAATATATGGTATTTTATTTTCTGTTCTTGTTTCAGTTTGCTGAGAATGATGTTCTCCATATTCATCCATGTCCTTACAAAGGACCCAAACTCATGATTTTTGATGGCTGCATAATATTCCATGGTGTATATGTGCCACATTTTCCCAGTACAGTCTATCATCAATGGGCATTTGGGTTGGTTCCAGGTCTTTGCCATTGTGAACAGTGCTGCAGTGAACATTCGTGTGCCTGAGTGCTGGGACAAATGGAATTTCTATTTCTAAGGCCTTAAAAAATTGTCACACTGTCTTTCACAATGGTTGAACTAATGTATACTCCCACCAACAGTGTAAGAGTGTTCCTATTTCTTCGCATCCTCTCCAGCATTTGTTGTCTCCAGATTTTTTAATGATCACCATTCTAACTGGCGTGAGATGGTATCTCAAGGTGGTTTTGATTTGCATCTCTCTAATGACCAGTGATGATGAGAATTTTTTCACATGTTTGTTGGCCTCATGTATGTCTTCTTTTGTAAAATGTCTGTTCATATCCTTTGCCCATTTTTGAATGGGCTTGTTTGTTTTTCTCCTGTAAATTGGTTTGAGTTCTTTGTAAATTCTGGATATCAGCCCTTTGTCAGATGGGTAAACTGCAAAGATTTTTTTCCCATTCTGTTGGTTGCTGATTCAGTCTAGTGACTGTTTCATTTGCCATGCAGAAGCTGTGGAGTTTGATTAGGTCCCATTTGTCTATTTTGGCTTTTGCCGCCAATGCATTTGGTGTTTTGGTCATGAAGTCCTTGCCTACACCCATGTCCTAAATGGTTTTGCTTAGATTTTCATCTAGGGTTTTTAATAGTGCCAGGTCTTACATTTAAGTCTTTTATCCATCTGGAATTAATTTTAGTGTAAGGTGTCAGAAAGGGGTCCAGTTTCTGCTTTCTGCACAATGCTAGACAGTTTTCCCAACACCATTTATTGAAAAGGGAATCTTTTCCCCATTGCTTGTTTTTGTCAGGTTTATTAAAGATTGTATGGTTGTAGATAAGTTGTGTTGCCTTTGATGCCTCTGTTCTGTTCCATTGGTTTATATCTCTGTTTTGGTACCAGTACCATGCTGTTTTGAGTACTGTAGCCTTGTAGTATAGTTTGAATTCTGGTAGTGTAATGCCTCATGCTGTGTTCTTTTTGCTTAGAATTGACTTGGCTATGCAGGCTCTCTTTTGGTTCCATATGAAGTTCATGGTGTTTTTTTCCAGTTCTGTGAAGAAATTCAATGGTAGCTTGATGAGAATAGCATTGATTCTGTAAATTACTTTTGGCAGTATAGCCATTTTCACAATATTGATTCTTCCTAACCATGAACACGGAATGCTTCTCCATCTGTTTGTGTCCTCTCTTATTTCATTGAACAGTGGTTTTTAGTTTTTCTTGATGAGGTTCCTTACGTTTCTTGTAAGTTGTATTCCTAGGTATTTTATTTTCTTTGTAGAAATTGTGAATAGCAGTTTGTTTTTGATTTGGTTCTCTTTAAGTCTGTAATTGCTGTATAGGAATGCTTGTGATTTTTGTACATTGATTTTATATCCTGAGACTTTGCTGAAGTTGCTTATCAGTTTCAGGAGTTTTTGGGCTGAGGTGATGGGGTCTTCTAGGTATACTATCATGTCATCTGCAAACAGAGACAATTTGGCTTTCACATTTCCTATTTGAAGACACTTTATTCCTTTTTTTTTTTTTGCCTCATTGCCCTGGCTAGAACTTCCAGTACTATGTTGAATAGGAGTGGTGAAAGAGGGCATCCTTTTCTAGTGCCAGATTTCAAAGGGAATTCTTCCAGTTTTTGCCCATTCAATATAATATTGGCTGTTGGTTTGTCACAAATAGCTTTTATTTCTTTGAGATATGTTCTATCAATACCGAGTTTATTGAGGGCTTATAGCATAAAGCGCTGTTGAATTTTGTCCAATGCCTTCTCTGCATCAATTGAGATAATCATGTGGTTTTTGTTTTTGGTTCTGTTTATGTGGTGTTTATAGACTTGCTTGTGTTGAATCAGCCTTGCATCCACGGGATGAATCCTACTTGATCATGATGGATAAGTTTTTTAATGTGCTGCTGCAGTTGGTTTTTCAGTATTTCATTGAAGATTTTTGAATCTATGTTCATCATGAATATCGGCCTGAAGTTTTCTTTTCTTGTTGAATCTCTCCTGGGTTTTGGTATCAGGATGATGTTGGTCTCATAAAATGATCTGGGAAGGGTTCCCTCTTTTTGGATTATTTGGAATAGTTTCAGAAGAAATGGTACCAGCTCCTCTTTGTGTGTCTGGTAGAATTCGGCTATGAACCCATTTGGATATGGGCTTTTTGTGTGGTAGGTTTAATTGCTGCCTCAACTGCAGACCTTGTTATTGGTCTATTTACAGTTTTGGCTTCCTCCTGGTTTAGGCTAGAGAGGACAGAGGTGTCCAGAAATTTATCCATTGGAAGAAACGTGTTTCTAACTCACTGAATCTAAACACAGGTTCAACTCTCTGAGTTGAAAGAACACACAGCAGAGCATATTCTTAAATACATTTACTTTGTGTTTTAGATGCAGTACTACTGCTATATGTTATATGCTGGGATTTGGTGGAAAATGTCCATTTTTAGATTCTTCACAGAAAGTGTTTAAAAATTGCTGCAAACACACATCAGTTTAACTCTGTAAGTTGACTGCACACATTGAAGACCATTCTGTCAAATTGCTCCCTTTTTCTTTTAGAACCAGATATTTCTCAATACAGCATGTACTCCATTCACTCTGGAATATCCAGACATAGCTCCCAGAAGAAACGTGTTTCTAACTCACTGAATCTAAACACAGGTTAAACTCTCTGAGTTGAACAAACACACAGCAGAGCAGTTTGTTAGATGCGTTTGCTTTGTGTTTTAGACACAGTACTACTGCTATTTGTTATATGCTGGGATTTGGCTGGAAATGTCCGTTTTAGATTCTTTACAGAAAGGGTTTACAAACTGCTGCAAACACACATCAGTTTAACTCTGTAAGTTGAATGCACATATTGAAGACCATTCTGTTAGATTGCTCCCTTTTCGGTTTAGAACCAGATATTTCTTAATAGAGCATGTACTCCCATTCACTCTGGAATATCCAAATACAGCTCCTGGAAGAAACGTGTTTCTAACTCACTGAATCTAAACACAGGTTCAACTCTCTGAGTTGAACGAACACACAGCAGAGCAGTTTGTTAGATACGTTTGCTTTGTGTTTTAGATGCAGTACTACTGCTATTTGTTATATGCTGGGATTTGGCTGGCAATGTGTTTTAGATTCTTTACAGAAAGGGTTTACAAACTGCTGCTAATACATGTCATGTTAACTCTATAAGTTTAATGCACATATTGAAGACCATTCTGTCAAATTGCTCCTTTTTCTTTTAGAACCAGATATTTCTTAATAGAGCATGTACTCCCATTCACTCTGGAATATCCAAATGCAGGTTTTACTAGAAACGTGTTTCTAACTCACTGCATATAAATGCAGGTTCAACTCTCTGAGTTGAACGAACACACAGCAGAGCAGTTTGTTAGATACGTTTGCTTTGTGTTTTAGATGCAGTACTACTGCTATTTGTTATATGCTGGGATTTGGCTGAAATGTCCGTTTTAGATTCTTCACAGAAAGTGTTTAAAATTGCTGCAAACACATATCAGTTTAACTCTGTAAGTTGAATGCACATTGAAGACCATTCTGTCAAATTGCTCCTTTTTCTTTTAGAACCAGATATTTCTCAATAGAGCTTATACTCCCATTCACTCAGGATTATCCAAATGCAGGTTTTACTAGAAACGTGTTTCTAACTCGCTGAATCTAAACACAGGTTCAACTCTGAGTTGAACGAACACACTGCAGAGCAGTTTGTTAGATACGTTTGCTTTGTGTTTTAGATGCAGTATTACTGCTATTTGTTATAATCGGGTATTTTGCTGGAAATGCCTGTTTTAGATTCCACACAAAAAGCTTCCAAACGACTACATAAACACATGAGTTTAACTCTGTAAGTTGAATGCACATATTGAAGACCATTCTGTTAGATTGCTCCTTTTCGGTTTAGAACCAGATATTTCTTAATAGAGCATGTACTCCCATTCACTCTGGAATATCCAAATACAGCTCCTGGAAGAAACTTGTTCCTGACTTACTAAATTTCAACGCAAGTTCAAATATCTGAGTTGAACGAACACACAGCAGAGCAGTTTGTTAGATACGTTTGCTAAGTGTTTTAGACGCAGTACTACCCTATTGTTCATATGCTGAGATTTGGCTGAAATGTCCGTTTTAGATTCTTTACAGAAAGGGTTTACAAACTGCTGCAAACACACATCAGTTTAACTCTGTAAGTTGAATGCACACATTGAAGACCATTCTGTTAGATTTCTCCTTATCGTTTTAGAACCAGATATTTCTTAATAGAGCATGTACTCCCATTCACTCTGGAATATCCAAATACAGCTCCTGGAAGAAACTTGTTCCTGACTTACTAAATTTCAACGCAAGTTCAAATATCTGAGTTGAACGAACACACAGAAAAGAAGTTTGTTAGATACATTTGCTTTGTGTTTAGATGCAGTATTACTGCTATTTGTTATATGCTGGAATTTTGGCTGAAATGTCCTGTGTTAGATTTTTCACAGAATAAGATTACAAACTGCTGAAAAACACACATCAGATTAACTCAGTAAGGTGAATGCACACATTGAAGACCATTCTGTTAGATTGCTCCGTTTTCATTTTAGAGATAGATATTTCTCAATACAGCATGTACCACCATTCACTCAGGATTATCCAAATGCAGGTTTTACTAGAAACGTGTTTCTGACTCCTGAATCTAAAGATAGATGTAACTCACTTAGTTTAACAAGGACACAGAAGAGCAGATTGAAGGATACATTACTTCTGTGTTTCAGAGGCAGTCTTACTGCTATTTGTTATAATCGGGTATTTTGCTGGAAATGCCTGTTTTGAGATTCTATACAGAAAGCTTTCCAAAGTGCTGCATTAACACATGAGTTTAACCTGTAAGTTGAATGCACACATTGACACCCAATTTGTTAGATAGCTTTGTTTTGATTTTAAAACCAGATATTTCTAATTAGAGCTTATACTCCCATTCACTCAAGAATATCCAAACGCAGCTATTACTAAAAATGTGTTTCTAACTTCTGAATTAAAGAAAAATATAAGTCAGTTGAACAAACGCACAGCAGAGCAAATTGAAAGATACGTTTCTTCTGTGTTTTAGAGGCAGTCTTACTGCTATTTTTTCTATGCAGGTATTTTGCTGAAAATGCCTGTTTTTAGATTCCACACAAAAAAAGCTTCCAAACGACTACATAAACACATGAGTTTAACTTTGTAAGTTCAATGCACACATTGACAACCATCCTGTTAGACAGCTCGGTTTTGGTTTTAGAACCAGATATTTCTCATTACAGCCTGTACTCCCATTCACTCTGGAATATCCAAATGCAGGTTTTACTAGAAACGTGTTTCTAACTCCTGAATCTAAAGATAGATGTAACTCACTTAGTTTAACAAGGACACAGAAGAGCAGATTGAAGGATACATTACTTCTGTGTTTCAGAGGCAGTCTTACTGCTATTTGTTATAATCGGGTATTTTGCTGAAAATGCCTGTTTTGAGATTCTATACAGAAAGCTTTCCAAAGTGCTGCATTAACACATGAGTTTAACCCTGTAAGTTGAATGCACACATTGACACCCAATTTGTTAGATAACTTTGTTTTGATTTTAAAACCAGATATTTCTAATTAGAGCTTATACTCCCATTCACTCAAGAATATCCAAACGCAGCTATTACTAAAAATGTGTTTCTAACTTCTGAATTAAAGAAAATATAAGTCAGTTGAACAAACACAGCAGAGCAAATTGAAAGATACGTTTCTTCTGTGTTTTAGAGGCAGTCTTACTGCTATTTTTTCTATGCAGGTATTTTGCTGAAAATGCCTGTTTTTAGATTCCACACAAAAAAAGCTTCCAAACGACTACATAAACACATGAGTTTAACTTCGTAAGTTCAATGCACACATTGACAACCATCCTGTTAGACAGCTCGGTTTTGGTTTTAGAACCAGATATTTCTCATTACAGCCTGTACTCCCATTCACTCAGGAATATCCAAACGCAGCTTTTACAAAAACGTGATTGAAAACCCTGAGTCTAATGGTACATTTACCTTACTTAGTTGAACAAATGCACAGCAGAGCAGATTGAAGAATACGTTTCTTCTGTGTGTTAGAGGTAGTCTTACCGCTATTTCTTATATGTGGGTATTTGACTGGAAATGCCTGTTTTGAGATTCTCCACAGAAAGAGTTTCCAAACTGCTGCATAAACATATGATTTTTTTTGCTTAGAATTGACTTAACTATGTGGGCTTTCTTTTGGTTCCATACAAAGTTCATGGTGGTTTTCCAGTTCTTTGAAGAAATTCAATGGTAGTTTGATGGGGATAGCATTGATTGTGTAAATTACATTGGGCAGTATAGCCATTTTCACGATACTGATTCTTCCTAACCACGAATATGGACTGTTTCTCCATCTGGTTGTGTCCTCTCTTATTTTGTTGAGCAGTGGTTTGTAGTTCTCATTGAAGAGGTCTTTTACATTCCTGGTGCGTCGTATTCCTAGGTATTTTATTTTCTTTGTAGCAATTTTGAATGGCAGTTCGTTCTTGATTTGGTTCTCTTTAAGTCTGTTATTGGTGTATAGGGATGCTTGTGATTTTTGCACATTGATTTTATGTCCTGAAACTTTGGTGAAGTTGCTTATCAGTTTCAGGAGTTTTTGGGCTGAGGTGATGGGGTCTTCTAGGTATACTATCATGTCGTCTGCAAAAAGAGATAATTTGGCTTCCACCTTTCCTATTGGAATACCATTTATTTATTTTTCTTGCCTGATTGCTCTGGCTAGAACTTCCAGTACTATATTGAATAAGAGTGGTGAGAGAGCACCTCTTTGTCTAGTGCCAGATTTCAAAGAGAATACTTCCAGTTTTTGCCCATTAAGTATGATATTGGCTGTTGGTTTGTCATAAATAGCTTTCAATACTTTGAGATATGTTTTATCAATACCAAGACTATTTATGGGAAAATGTGACACATATACACCATGGAATATTATGCAGCAATCAGAAATCATGAGTTCATGTCCATTGTAAAGACATGGATTAATCTAGAGAACATCATTCTCAGCAAACTGACACAAGAACAGAAAACAAAATATCACATATTCTCACTCATACGTGAGTGAGAAGAATGAGAACACAAGGACACACAGAGAGAGGCTACTACACACTGGGGTCTCTGAGAAGAATGGAAAAGAAACAGCAAGGGGGGAGCTGGGGAAGGATAGCCTGGTGAAAAATGCCAAGTGTGGGTGAAGTGGAGAAAGGCAGCAAAACACACTGCCATGTGTGTAACTATGCAACTATCATGCAAGTTCTGCACATGAAACCCCAAAACAAAAATACAATAAAAAATTAAAATTGAAAAAACATGTGAGTTTAACTCTATAGGTTGAATGCACACATTGAAAACCATACATTTAGATAGCTCCGTTTTAGTTTTAGAACAAAATCTTTCTCATTACAGCTTGTATTCCCATTCACTCAGTATTATCCAAACACATTTTTTACTAGAAACGTGTTTCTTACTCCTGAATCTAAAGATAGATATAAATTAGTTAGTTGAACAATCGCACAGCTGAGCAGATTGAAGGATACATATTTTCTGTGTTTTAGAGGCACTCATATTGCTATATGGCTATATGAGGGTACTTGGCTGGAAATGGCTGTTTTGAGATTCTGCACAGAAAGCATTTCCAAATTGCTACATAAACACAGTAGTTTAACTCCATAAGTTGAATGCACACATTCACAACCATTCTGTTGGATAGCTTCTTCTTGTTTTTCAAAGCAGATATTTTTCATTACAGCCTGTACTCCCTTTCACTCAGCATTACCCAAAGGCAGCTTTTAATAGAAATGTGTTTCTAACTCCTGAATGTAAAGATAGTTATAACTCACTTAGTAGAAAAAACATACAGCAGAGAAGATTGAAGGATACGTTTCTTCTGTTTTTTAGAGGCAGTCTTACTGCTCTTTGTAATATGCAAATATTTGGCTGGAAATAACTGTTTTGAGATTCTCCACAGAAAGCGTTTCCAAACTGCTGCATAAACACATGAGTTTAACTCCATAAGTTGAATGCACACATTGACAACCATTCTGTTAGATAGCTCCGTTTTGGTTTTAGAACCAGATATTTCTCATTACAGACTGTACTCCCATTCACTCAGGAATATCCAAATGCAGCTTTTACTAGAAACGTGTTTCAAACTCCTGAATCTAAACATAGATGTAACTCACGTAGTTGAACAAACGCACAACAGAGCAGATTGTAGGATACGTTTCTTCTGTGTGTTAGAGGTAGTCTTACCGCTATTTCTTATATGTGGGTATTTGACTGGAAATGGCTGTTTTGAGATTCTGCACAGAAAGCATTTCCAAATTGCTACATAAACACAGTAGTTTAACTCCATAAGTTGAATGCACACATTCACAACCATTCTGTTGGATAGCTTCTTCTTGTTTTTCAAAGCAGATATTTTTCATTACAGCCTGTACTCCCTTTCACTCAGCATTACCCAAAGGCAGCTTTTAATAGAAATGTGTTTCTAACTCCTGAATCTAAAGATAGTTATAACTCACTTAGTAGAAAAAACATACAGCAGAGAAGATTGAAGGATACGTTTCTTCTGTTTTTTAGAGGCAGTCTTACTGCTCTTTGTAATATGCAAATATTTGGCTGGAAATAACTGTTTTGAGATTCTCTACAGAAAGCGTTTCCAAACTGCTGCATAAACACATGAGTTTAACTCCATAAGTTGAATGCACACATTGACAACCATTCTGTTAGATAGCTCCATTTTGCTTTTAGAAAGAGATATTTCTCAATACAACCTGTACTCCCATACACTCAAGAATATCCAAATGAAGCTTTTACTAGAACCGTGTTTCTAACTCCTGAATCTAAACACAGATGTAACTAATTTAGTTGAACAAACACACAGCAGAGCAGATTGTAGCATACGTTTCTTCTGTGTTTCAGAAACAGTCTTACTGCTGTTCATTATATGCGGGTATTTGGCTGGAAATGCCTGTTTTGAGATTCTCCACAGAAAGCGTTTCCAAACTGCTGCATAAACACATGAGTTTAACTCCATAAGTTGAATGCACACATTGACAACCATTCTGTTAGATAGCTCCGTTTTGGTTTTAGAACCAGATATTTCTCATTACAGCCTGTACTCCCATTCACTCAGGAATTTCCAAATGCAGCTTTTACTAGAAACGTGTTTCTAACTCCTGAATCTAAACATAGATGTAACTCACTTAGTTGAACAAACACAGCAGAGCAGATTGTAGGATACGTTTCTTCTGTGTTTCAGAGGCAGTCTTACTGCTATTTGTTATATGCGGTATTTGGCTGGAAATGCCTGTTTTGAGATTCTCCACAGAAAGTGTTTCCAAACTGCTGCATAAACACATGAGTTTAACTCCATAAGTTGAATGCACACATTGACAACCATTCTGTTTGATAGCTCCGTTTTGGTTTTAGAACCAGATATTTCTCATTACAGCCTGTACTCCCATTCACTCAGGAATTTCCAAACGCAGCTTTTACTAGAAACGTGTTTCTAACTCCTGAATCTAAACATAGATGTAACTCACTTAGTTGAACAAACGCACAGCAGAGCAGATTGTAGGATACGTTTCTTCTGTGTTTCAGAGGCAGTCTTACTGCTATTCGTTATATGCGGTATTTGGCTGGAAATGCCTGTTTTGAGATTCTCCACAGAAAGCGTTTCAAACTGCTGCATAAACACATGAGTTTAACTCCATAAGTTGAATGCACACATTGACAACCATTCTGTTAGATAGCTCCGTTTTGGTTTTAGAACCAGATATTTCTCATTACAGCCTGTACTCCCATTCACTCAGGAATATCCAAACGCAGCTTTTACTAGAAACGTGTTTCAAACTCCTGAATCTAAACGTAGATGTAACTCACTTAGTTGAACAAACGCACAGCAGAGCAGTTTGTAGGATACGTTTCTTCTGTGTTTCAGAGGCAGTCTTACTGCTATTTGTTATATGCGGTATTTGGCTGAAATGCCTGTTTTGAGATTCTCCACAGAAAGCGTTTCCAAACTGCTGCATAAACACATGAGTTTAACTCCATAAGTTGAATGCACACATTGACAACCATTCTGTTAGATAGCTCCGTTTTGGTTTTAGAACCAGATATTTCTCATTACAGCCTGTACTCCCATTCACTCAGGAATATCCAAACGCAGCTTTTACTAGAAACGTGTTTCTAACTCCTGAATCTAAACATAGATGTAACTCACTTAGTTGAACAAACACAGCAGAGCAGATTGTAGGATACGTTTCTTCTGTGTTTCAGAGGCAGTCTTACTGCTGTTCATTATATGCGGGTATTTGGCTGGAAATGCCTGTTTTGAAATTCTTTACAGAAAGCATTTCTAAACTGCTGCATAAACACATGAGTTTTACTCCCTAAGTTGAATGCACACATTGACAACCATTCTGTTTGATAGCTCCGTTTTGGTTTTAGAACCAGATATTTCTCATTACAGCCTGTACTCCCATTCACTCAGGAATTTCCAAACGCAGATTTTACTAGAAAAGTGTTTCTAACTCCTGAATCTAAACATAGATGTAACTCACTTAGTTGAACAAACGCACAGCAGAGCAGATTGTAGGATACGCTTTCTTCTGTGTTTCAGAGGCAGTCTTACTGCTATTCGTTATATGCGGGTATTTGGCTGGAAATGCCTGTTTTGAGATTCTCCACAGAAAGCTTTTCCAAACTGCTGCATAAACACATGAGTTTAACTCCATAAGTTGAATGCACACATTGACAACCATTCTGTTAGATAGCTCCGTTTGGTTTTAGAACCAGATATTTCTCATTACAGCCTGTACTCCCATTCACTCAGGAATATCCAAACGCAGCTTTTACTAGAAACGTGTTTCTAACTCCTGAATCTAAACATAGATGTAACTCACTTAGTTGAACAAACGCACAGCAGAGCAGATTGTAGGATACGTTTCTTCTGTGTTTCAGAGGCAGTCTTACTGCTATTCATTATATGCGGGTATTTGGCTGGAAATGCCTGTTTTGAGATTCTCCACAGAAAGCGTTTCCAAACTGCTGCATAAACACATGAGTTTAACTCCGTAAGTTGAATGCACACATTGACAACAATTCTGTTAGACAGCTCCGTTTTGGGTTTAGAACCAAATATTTCTCATCACAGCCTGTTCTCCAATTCATTCAAGAATTTCCAAATGCAGCTTTTACTAGAAACGTGTTTCTATCTCCTGAATCTAAACATAGATGTAACTCACTTAGTTGAACAAACGCACAGCAGAGCAGATTGTAGGATTCGTTTCTTCTGTGTTTCAGAGGCAGTCTTACTGCTATTTGTTATATGCGGTATTTGGCTGGAAATGCCTGGTTTGAGATTCTCCACAGAAAGCATTTCCAAACTGCTGCATAAACACATGAGTTTAACTCCGTAAGTTGAATGCACACATTGACAACCATTCTGTTAGATAGCTCCTTTTGGTTTTAGAACCAGATATTCTCATTACAGCCTGTACTCCCATTCACTCAGGAATATCCAAATGCAGCTTTTACTAGAAACGTGTTTCTAACTCCTGAATCTAAACATAGATGTAACTCACTTAGTTGAACAAATGCACAGCAGAGCAGATTGTAGGATACGTTTCTTCTGTGTTGCAGAGTCAGTCTTACTCCTGTTCGTTATATGTGGGTATTTGGTTGGAAATGCCTGTTTTGTGATTCTCCACAGAAAGCGTTTCTAAACTGCTGTATAAACACATAAGTTTAACTCTGTAAGCTGAATGCACACATTCACAACCATTCTGTTTGATAGCTCCGTTTTGGTTTTAGAACCAGATATTTCTCATTACAGCCTGTACTCCAATTCACTCAGGAATATCCAAACGCAGCTTTTACTAGAAACGTGTTTCTAACTCCTGAATCTAAACATAGATGTAACTCACTTAGTTGAACAAACGCACAGCAGAGCAGATTGTAGGATACGTTTCTTCTGTGTTTCAAAGGCAGTCTTACTGCTATTCATTATATGCGGGTATTTGGCTGGAAATGCCTGTTTTGAGATTCTCCACAGAAAGCTTTCCAAACTGCTGCATAAACACATGAGTTTAACTCCGTAAGTTGAATGCACATTGACAACCATTCTGTTAGATAGCTCCGTTTTGGTTTTAGAACCAGATATTTCTCATTACAGCCTGTACTCCCATTCACTCAGGAATATCCAAATGCAGCTTTTACTAGAAACGTGTTTCTAACTCCTGAATCTAAACATAGATGTAACTCACTTAGTTGAACAAACGCACAGCAGAGCAGATTGTAGGATACGTTTCTTCTGTGTTTCCAGAGGAAGTCTTACTGCTATTCGTTATATGTGGTATTTGGCTGGAAATGCCTGTTTTGAGATTCTCCACAGAAAGCGTTTCCAAACTGCTGTATAAACACATAAGTTTAACTCTGTAAGCTGAATGCACACATTGACAACCATTCTGTTAGATAGCTCCGTTTTGGTTTTAGAACCAGATATTTCTCATTACAGCCTGTACTCCCATTCACTCAGGAATATCCAAATGCAGCTCTTACCAGAAACGTGTTTCTAACTCCTGAATCTAAACATAGATGTAACTCACTTAGTTGAACAAATGCACAGCAGAGCAGATTGAAGGATACGTTTCTTCTGTGTTTCAGAGGCAGTCTTACTGCTATTCATTATATGCGGTATTTGGCTGGAAATGCCTGTTTTGAGATTCTCCACAGAAAGGGTTTCCAAACTGCTGCATAAACACCTGAGTTTAACTCTGTAAGGTGAATGCACACATTGACACCCATTCTGTTAGATAGCTCCGTTTTGGTTTTAGAACCAGATATTTCTCATTACAGCCTGTACTCCCATTCACTCAGGAATATCCAAATGCAGCTTTTACTAGAAACGTGTTTCTAACTCCTGAATCTAAACATAGATGTAACTCACTTAGTTGAACAAATGCACAGCAGAGCAGATTGTAGGATACGTTTCTTCTGTGTTTCAGAGGAAGTCTTACTGCTATTCGTTATATGCGGTATTTGGCTGGAAATGCCTGTTTTGAGATTCTCCACAGAAAGCATTTCCAAACTGCTGCATAAACACATGAGTTTAACTCCATAAGTTGAATGCACACATTGACAACCATTCTGTTAGATAGCTCCGTTTTGGTTTTAGAACCAGATATTTCTCATTACAGCCTGTACTCCCATTCACTCAGGAATATCCAAATGCAGCTTTTACTAGAAACGTGTTTCTAACTCCTGAATCTAAACATAGATGTAACTCACTTAGTTGAACAAACGCACAGCAGAGCAGATTGTAGGATACGTTTCTTCTGTGTTTCAGAGGCAGTCTTACTGCTATTCGTTATATGCGGTATTTGGCTGGAAATGCCTGTTTTGAGATTCTCCACAGAAAGCATTTCCAAACTGCTGCATAAACACATGAGTTTAACTCCATAAGTTGAATGCACACATTGACAACCATTCTGTTAGATAGCTCCGTTTTGGTTTTAGAACCAGATATTCTCATTACAGCATATACTCCCATTCACTCAGGAATGTCCAAACGCAGCTCTTACCAGAAACGTGTTTTAACTCCTGAATCTAAAGGAGATTTAACTCACTTAGCTGAACAAACGCACAGCAGAGCAGATTGAAGGATACGTTTCTTCTGTGTTTTAGGCAGAGTTTTACTGCTATTTCGTTATATGCGGAATACTGCTGGAAAGGCCTGTTTTGAGATCTCTCCACAGAAAGCATTTCCAAACTGCTGCATAAACACATGAGTTTAACTCCATAAGTTGAATGCACACATTGACAACCGTTCTGTTAGGTAGCTCCGTTTTGGTTTTAGAAGCAGAGAGTTCTCATTACAGCATATACTCCCATTCACTCAGGAATGTCCAAACGCAGCTCTTACCAGAAACGTGTTTCTAACTCCTGAATCTAAAGGAGATTTAACTCACTTAGCTGAACAAACACACAGCAGAGCAGATTGAAGGATACGTTGCTTCTGTGTTTTAGGCAGAGTTTTACTGCTATTTCGTTATATGTGGGAATACTGCTGGAAAGGCCTGTTTTGAGATCTCTCCACAGAAAGTGTTTCCAGACTTCCCTTCAACACAAGAGTTTAACTCTTTAAGTTGAATGCACACATTGACAACCGTTCTGTTAGGTAGCTCCGTTTTGGTTTTAGAAGCAGAAAGTTCTCCTTACAGCATATACTCCCATTCACTCAGGAATGTCCAAACGCAGCTCTTGCCAGAAACGTGTTTCTAACTCCTGAATCTAAAGGGAGATTTAACTCACTTAGCTGAACAAACGCACAGCAGAGCAGATTGAAGGATACGTTGCTTCTGTGTTTTAGGCAGAGTTTTACTGCTATTTCGTTATATGGGAATACTGCTGGAAATGCCTGTTTTGAGATTCTCCACAGAAAGCGTTTCCAGACTTCCCTTCAACACAAGAGTTTAACTCTGTAAGTTGAATGCACACATTGACAACCGTTCTGTTAGGTAGCTCCGTTTTGGTTTTAGAAGCAGAGAGTTCTCCTTACAGCATATACTCCCATTCACTCAGAATGTCCAAACGCAGCTCTTGCCAGAAACGTGTTTCTAACTCCTGAATCTAAAGGAGATTTAACTCACTTAGCTGAACAAATGCACAGCAGAGCAGATTGAAGGATACGTTGCTTCTGTGTTTTAGGCAGAGTTTTACTGCTATTTCGTTATATGCGGAATACTGCTGGAAAGGCCTGTTTTGAGATCTCTCCACAGAAAGCGTTTCCAGACTTCCTTCAACACAGAGTTTAACTCTGTAAGTTGAATGCACACATTGACAACCGTTCTGTTAGGTAGCTCCGTTTTGGTTTTAGAACCAGATATTTCTCATTACAGCATATACTCCCATTCACTCAGAATGTCCAAACGCAGCTCTTGCCAGAAACGTGTTTCTAACTCCTGAATCTAAAGGAGATTTAACTCACTTAGCTGAACAAATGCACAGCAGAGCAGATTGAATGATACGTTTCTTCTGTGTTTTAGGCAGAGTTTTACTGCTATTTTGTTATATGCGGAATACTGCTGGAAAGGCCTGTTTTGAGATCTCTCCACAGAAAGTGTTTCCAGACTTCCCTTCAACACACGAGTTTAACTCTGTAAGTTGAATGCACACATTGACAACCGTTCTGTTAGGTAGCTCCGTTTTGGTTTTAGAAGCAGAGAGTTCTCCTTACAGCATATACTCCCATTCACTCAGGAATGTCCAAACGCAGCTCTTGCCAGAAACGTGTTTCTAACTCCTGAATCTAAAGGGAGATTTAACTCACTTAGCTGAACAAACGCACAGCAGAACAGATTGAAGGATACGTTGCTTCTGTGTTTTAGGCAGAGTTTTACTGCTATTTTGTTATATGCGGGAATACTGCTGGAAAGGCCTGTTTTGAGATCTCTCCACAGAAAGTGTTTCCAGACTTCCCTTCAACACACGAGTTTAACTCTGTAAGTTGAATGCACACATTGACAACCGTTCTGTTAGGTAGCTCCGTTTTGGTTTTAGAAGCAGAAAGTTCTTACAGCATATACTCCCATTCACTCAGAAATGTCCAAACGCAGCTCTTGCCAGAAACGTGTTTCTAACTCCTGAATCTAAAGGGAGATTTAACTCACTTAGCTGAACAAACGCACAGCAGAGCAGATTGAAGGATACGTTGCTTCTGTGTTTTAGGCAGAGTTTTACTGCTATTTCGTTATATGTGGGAATACTGCTGAAAGGCCTGTTTTGAGATCTCCACAGAAAGCGTTTCCAGACTTCCTTCAACACACGAGTTTAACTCTGTAAGTTGAATGCACACATTGAC
>JAKFGQ010000244.1:0-37192 GCA_021498475.1 Saguinus midas | reverse complement strand
CTAATCTTCTGTACCTTCACAGTCCAAGTGCCCAGTCCCCACCTAGGAAGGTGTGTATTATTGACTCTGACTCTAAATATTTGTTCATATGGAATAAAATTAGTCACTATTTCGAAGTTGTGTATTACTCACTCAGTCTTTGGTTTTGTGGCCATATAAAATAGACTAGTGTCTATTCCACACGTATGCATTATTCCCTGATGATGCAAATGAGAGGCTATATACGGTAGACCTCTACTACTTCCCCAGATGTGTGTAATTCAGTGAGGCTCTTTTCGTGTGACCAAATAAAGCAGCATTCTGTGTCTCTTAAATATCTTTATTATTTAGTGAATCTCTGAATGAGTGGCTATATGAAATAGTCTGCTGAGTACTTCCCATTTGTGCATTATTCACTGCTGTTACGAGTCAGTGGCCACATAAAATGGAACACTGACTAATCCAAGCGTGCATATTATCCACTGATTCTATGAATGAGTGTCCAAATGAAATAGACTTCTGGCTACCCAACAGGTGTGCATTATTTACCGAGGCTCTGAATGAATTTCCTTCAAAACCCGAATCCAAATTATTGTCCAGATGTGTATTATTCAGAAAATCTCAAAAGATGTGGCCGTATTAATTAGATTCCTTGCTATACCAAGGGTCTCTCTTATTCACTGAGGCTCTGAATATGTGTCTACATGACATAGACCCCTGACTACACCACATTATTCAGTGACATTCCCAATGAGAGACCACATGAAAATGTCTCCTGACGATTTCACTGGTGATACTCATAAAGAAAGCCCCAAGTCCCTGAGACAGAGCATCTAAGGAAAAAAATAGGGGAGGGTTTTATAAGTTCTGTTGCAGCAGACATAAACACAAACTCCCAACAAACCAGAATGAACCACAGAGCTCACAGCTCAACACTGGAGCTCCTATAAAGCACAGACCGTCTCCACAAGCAGATTCTTGACCCATGTATATACAAAAATCCATCCCTCCAAATAAAAAAAAAGCTAATCAGACTGACATTTGGCGGGAATCATTCTGGCACAAAGATAGCAGAAGAAGAAACTGGTAGCATCCCTCAGCACTAGTACAGCAGAGGGGCTAGACCATTAGAAGGAAAACTAAGTAACAGAAATACTTCATCATAAACACTCTGGGTGTCCCCTCAGAGACCCAATTGAAAAATCAGCAACTATTAAGACGACAGGTGGATAAATCCATAAAGATGGGTAGAAACCAAAACCCATCAGTGTGCTGTATCCTGGAAACCCACCTCACACGCAAGGATACACAAAGTCAAAATAAAGGGATGGAGGAAGATTAACCAAGCAAATGGAGAGCAAAAAAATCAGGAGTTGCAATTCTCTTCTCTGATTAAATAGACTTAAGGCAACAAAGATCAAAAGGGACAAAGAAGGTCATTACATAATGGTAAAAGGATCGATACAACAAGAAGAGCTAACGATTCTAAATATATATGGAACCAATGTAGGAGCACCCAGATATAAAAGGCAAGTTCTTAATGACTTACAAAGAGACTTAGACTCCGACACAATAATAGTGGGAGACTTTAACACTCCACTGTCAATAGCAGACAGATCAACCAGACAGAAAATTAACAAGGATATCCAGGATTTAAACGCAGACCTGGAAAAAACAAACCTGATAGACATTTACAAAACTCTCCACCCCAAATCCACAGAATATACATTCTTCTCAGCTCCACATCACACCTACTCCAAAATTGACCACATAATTGGAAGTAAAGCACTCCTCAGCAAATGCAAAACAACTGAAATCATAACAAACAGTCTCTCAGACCATAGTGCAATCAAGTTGGAACACAGAATTCAGAAAATAACTCAGAACCGCACAGCTTCATGGAAATTGAACAACGGGCTCTTGAATGTTGAGTGAATAAACAATGAAATGAAGGCAGAAATGAAGAAGTTCTTTGAAACCAACGAGAATGAAGACACAACGTACCAGAATCTCTGGGACACATTTAAAGCACTCTCTAGAGGAAAATATATAGCAATAAGTGCCCACATGAGAAGAGTGGGGAGATCCAAAATTGACACCCTATTGTCAAAATGAAAGAGCTAGAGGAGAAATATCAAAAAAAGCTCAAAACTTCGAAAAAACAAGAAGTAACTAAGATCAGAGCAGAACTGAAGGAGATAGAGACAAGGAAAACCCTTCAAACAATCAATAAATCGAAGAGCTGCTTTTTTGAAAAGATCAACAAAATAGACAAACCACTAGCCAGAATGGTATATGAAATAGACTTTACTATTGCCTCATTGTGCATTATGTAATGCTGTAATTGAGTGGCATATGACATGAACTGACTATTCCCAAGGTGTGTATTCTTCAGTGATTTCTGAACGAGTGACCACATAAAATAGACTCCTGACTCTATCCTCTTGACTATTTCTCAGCTCTGCATTTTCCACTGAGTCTCTGGGTGAACAGTCATATCAAATAGTCTCCAGACATTCCCAATGTGCATTATTCAGTGAGTCTCTAATATGTGGCTATATAATAGAATCCTGAGTATTTTCCAGATATATAAATTCTTCACTGAGGTTCTGAATAAGGGCCATGTAAGTACACTCCTGAGCCATAGTCTGTATTATTCTGTGAGGCTCTGAATGTGTGGCCATAAAATAGAAGACTCCTGAATACTCCTGGCTGCTAACATTGGCCCTAAATGAGTGGTATACAAAATAGAATCCTGAGTTTCTTCCAAAAGTGTATGTTATTCAGTTAGCTCTGAATATGTGGCTATATGAAATAGAATTCTGACTACAATACAGGTGTTCCTTATTCAATGAAGTTTTGAATGATGCCACACATCATCCTGATATTTCCTCAGGTATGTATTATTTCACTGAGGCTCAAACTTTGGCCATAGAAATTGTTTCCTGACTAGAACACAGGTGTGTATTATTGACTCTGACTGAAATATTTGGGCATAAAAATCTCTGACTATTCCAAAGTTGTGTATTACTCACTGAGGCTTTGATTTTGATCATAAAAATAGACTAGTGTCTATTCCACACGTGTGCATTATTCCTGACTGTAAAATGAGGCTATATAAAGTAACTCTATTTCACTTCCAGGTGTGATTTACTCAGTGAGGCTCTTTTGTGTGACCATAAGAAACAGGATGCTGTCTATTAAATATATATATTCAGTGAATCTCTAATGAGTGGCATATGAAATAGACTGCTGAATACTTTACATTTGTGCATTATTCACTGAGGTTACGAGTCAGTGGCCATATAAATGAATCCTGACTAATCCACAGTGCATATTATTCACTGAGGCTCTGAAATGAGTTTCCAAAAATAGACTCCTGGCTATTCCAACAGGTGTGCATTATTTACAGGGCTCTGAATGAATGTCCATCAAAAATAGACTCCAAATTATTCTCAGGTGTGTATTCAGTGAGGCTCAGAAGATGTGCCATATTAATAGATTCCTTGCTATAAAGGGCATTTATTCACTGAGGCTTTGAATATGTGTCTACATGAAATAGACTCCTGACTACACCACATTATTCAGTGACACCCAATGAGAGGCCACATAAAAAGTCTCCTGACATTCCACAGGTGTTCATTATTAGTGAGACTCTGAATGAATAAAGAAAATCTGACTATTCCCAGGTGTGTATACATTTAGTGAGGCTCTCAACGAGTGGCCATAAAAACTGATTCTGCTATCACAGGTGTGCATTATTCAGTGATTCTCTGAATGAACATAAATAGACTCAGACTATATCACAAGTGTGTAATATTCAGTGAGGCTGTCAAAGTGGGGCCATATAAAACAGACTAATTACTCCACATGTGCATTATTCACTGTTTGTTACTGAATGAGCTGTATCATAACAAATCTCATTCTCCATGTATCCAATATTCAACAGCCCTTTATGCTAAAATCCCTCAATAAAATTGGTATTGATGGACCATATGTCAAAGTAATATAATCAATTTATGACAAATCAACAGCCAATATCATCGTTAACGGGCAAATACTGGAAGCATTCCCTTGGAAATCCGGCATTAGACAAGGATGCCCTCTCTAACCACTCCTATTCAACATAGGACTGGAAGTTCTAGCCAGAGCAATCAGGCAAGAAAAAGAAATAAAGCGTATTCAAATGGAAAAGGTGGAAGCCAAATTGTCTCTATTTGCAGACAACATTATAGTATACCTAGAAGACCCCATCATCTCAGCCCAAAAAATCCTGAAACTGATAAGCCATTTCAGCAAAGTCTCAGAATATAAAATCAATGTGTAAAAATCAGAAGCATTCCTATACACCAATAACATACTTAAAGAGAACGAAATCAAGAAAGAACTGCCATTCACAATTGCTACAAAGAAAATAAAATACCTAGGAATACAACTCACAAGGAACGAAAGGAAACTCTTCAAGGAAAACTACAAAACACTGCTCAACGAAATAAGAGAGGACACAAACAGATGGAGAAACATTCCATGTTCATGGTTAGGAAGAATCAATATCGTGAAAATGGCTATACTGCCCAAAGTAATTTACAAAATCAATGCTATCCCCATCAAACTACCATTGAATTTCTTCACAAAACTGGAAAATCCACCATGAACTTCATATGGAACCAAAAAAGAGCCCGCATAGCCAAGTCAATTCTAAGCAAAAAGAACACAGCGGGAGGCATCACACTACCAGACTTCAAACTATACTTCAAGGCTAGAGCAATCAAAACTGCATGGTACTGGCATGAAAAACAGAGACCTAGATCAATGGAACAGAACAGAGGCATCAGAGCCTACACAACTAATCTACAGCCATAT
This sequence comes from Saguinus midas, assembly GCA_021498475.1. Taxonomy (NCBI): domain Eukaryota; kingdom Metazoa; phylum Chordata; class Mammalia; order Primates; family Cebidae; genus Saguinus; species Saguinus midas. Next base: position 32,350 of record JAKFGQ010000244.1, on the reverse strand, counting down.
AATCATTGATAAACCACACAAAATCAAGCAATGGGGAAAGGATTCCCTGTATAATAAATGGTGTTTGGAAAACTGGCTAGCCATGTGTAGAAAGCAGAAACTGGATCCCTTCCTGACACTTTACACTGAAATTAACTCCAGATGTATTAAAGACTTAAACATAAACCTGACACCATTAAAACCCTAGAAGAAAATGTAGGCAAAACCATTCAGGACATAGGAGTAGTCAAGGACTTCATGACCAAAACACCAAAAGCATTGGCAACAAAAGCCAAAATAGACAATGACCTAATCAAACTCCACAGCTTTTGAGCAAAAGAACAGTCACTATAGGTCTGTTCATTTTTGTTAGGATTCTGACAAATGAGAACTGACTTATTCAGCTCAAGACTCAACATCTTCCTTCTAGAACCTGTTTTCTTGTGTGAATTTAATATGATCACTCACAATTTATGAGGCTGGCTGAAAAAACTCCTGAGAAATGGATCGTCAAGATGGCGTAGTGACTCAGGATTGCAGCTCTCAGTGAAGGCACAGAGGTGAGTCCTAGCCGCATTCTCGGATGACCTTTTTGCCCACAGAGCATTGAAAGTCCCAGGTGTGGAGAGAGACACGGGGCGCTAGCAACCAGCTAGCACAGCTGGCTCTCTTTCAGCCAGCACTGCAGCGGACCAATAACTCACTGGTCTGGGTGCCCTGTTAAACGGCAATCTGAGATTTGGAAGGGCAGATTGGCATGTCCATCTGATTGAATGGGACTTGGACAATGAGCCAGACCAGGAGTTTCCTGGGAAGCGTGATCTGAGCCAGTGCAGTGGGCAGTGGCACAGAGATCGGATCCCAGTGCCCTATCGGCAGGGGGCGCCAGTGAGAGTCGACCTTTCAGCTTGGAGAGGAAGAGAGAGGATGGACTCTGAGGCAGGAGCTGGGTGATCAGGCTCAGGTCCCACCCTCACAGGGACAAGCAGGCGACTGGGCGCTGGAGAGTTTTGCTGCCAGCATCTAGGGAGTGCAGCCCGGTGAGGGAGGGCATCCACCAGATGCAATCCCCCTACCAAGTACCGCCCAGGCTGGCGCAGCCTGCCATTGCCGAGGCAACCTGCCATAACAGAGAGACTCTGCCAGGAGGGCGCTCCACAGCAGAAGGGAGCAGCAGCAACAGGGCAGAGCGCTAGCAGGCCCCGCAGGCAAATAGTGAATAGACTGCCTAGTGGGGCAGGACAGTGCAACAGATACTCATAAAGAAAGCCCCAACTCCTGAGACAGAGCATCTAAGGGGAAAAAGGTGGTGTTTTATGAGTTCTATTGCAGCAGACATAAACAACCTCCCAACAACCTGAATGAACAACAGAGCTCACAGCTCAGCACTGGAGCTCCTATAAAGCACAGACTGTCTCCTCAAGCAGCTCCTGACCCTGTATATCCAAGAGTCACCCCAAAAGGACTAATCAGACTGACATTTGGCTGGCATCATTCTGGAACAAAGACAGCAGAAGAAGAAACTGGTATCATCCTCACTGTTCTGCAGCTGCTGCAGGTATACCCAGACAAGCAGGGCCTGGGTGGACCTCAGCACTCATACAGCAGAGGGCTAGACCATTAGAAGGAAAACTAAGTAACAGAAATACTTCATCATCAACAATCTCAGCGTCCACACAGACCCAATTGAAAAATCAGCAACTACTAAGATGACAGGCGGATAAATCCATAAAGATGGGAAGAAACCAGCGCAAAAGGAAAACACCGAAACCAAAACACCTCACCTCCAAAAAAGGACCAAAACTCCTCACCAAAGGAACAAAGCTGGATGGAGAATGATGTGATGAAATGATGGAATCAGACTTCAGAAAGTGGATAATGAGAAACTTCAGTGAGCTAAAAGAACATGTTCTAAATCAGTGCAAAGAAACTAAGAACCTTGAAAAAGATTTGAAAAAGATTCGAGGAATTGATAACAAGAATGGACAACTTAGAGAGAATATGAATGAATTGAAGGAGCTGAAAACACAACACGAGAACTTCGTGAAGCATGCACAAGTTTCAACAGCCGAATTGACCAAGCAGAAGAAAGAATATCAGAAGTTGAAGATCAACTCAATGAAATAAACGAAACCAAGATTAAAGAAAAAGCACAAAAGGAATGAACAAAATCTCCAAGAAATGTGGGACTATGTGAAGAGACCAACCTATAGGTGTACCAGAATGATGAGAATGAATCAATACAACTTCAGGAAATACAGAGGAACTCCAACAGAGATACACACAAGAAGAGCAACCCCAAGGCACATAATCGTCAGATTCACCAGGGTTGAAATGAAGGAGAAAATACTAAGGGCAGCCAGAGAGAAAGGTCAGGTCACCCACAAAGGAAGCCCATCAGACTCACAGCAGATCTCTCAGAGACTCTACAAGCCAGAAGAGAGTGGGGCCAATATTCAACATCCTTAAAGAAAAGAAATTTCAACCCAGAATTTCATATCCAGCCAAACTGAGCTTCATAAGTGAAGGAAAAATAAAATCCTTCATGAACAAGCAAGTACTCAGAGATTTTGTCACCACTAGGCCTGCTTTACAAGAGCTCCTGAAAGAGGCACTACACATAGAAAGAAACAACCAGTACCAGCCATCCTAAAAGCATACCAAATGCTAAAGACCATCAACAAAATGAAGAATGTACATGAACCAACGGGCAAACAGCCAGCTAGCATCAAAATGGCAGTATCAAATTCACATAACAATATTAACCCTAAATGTAAATGGGCTAAATGCACCAATCAAAAGACACAGACTGGCAAATTGATAAAAACCAAAAACCCATCGGTGTGCTGTATCCAGGAAACCCACCTCACACGCAAAGATACACAAAGGCTCAAAATAAAGGATGGAGGAAGATTTACCAAGCAAATGGAGAGCAAAAAAAGCAGGAGTTGCAATTCATCTCTGATAAAATAGACTTTAAAGCAACAAAGATCAAAAGGACAAAGAAGGTCATTACATAATGGTAAAAGGATCGATACAACAAGAAGAGCTAACGATTCTAAATATATATGGACCCAATGTAGGAGCACCCAGATATATAAGGCAAGTTCTTAATGACTTACAAAGAGACTTAGACTCCCACACAATAATAGTGGGAGACTTTAACACTCCACTGTCAATAGCAGACAGATCAACCAGACAGAAAATTAACAAGGATATCCAGGACTTGAACTCAGACCTGGAACAAGCAAACCTGATAGACATTTACAGAACTCTCCACCCCAAATCCACAGAATATACATTCTTCTCAGCACCACATCACACCTACTCCAAAATTGACCACATAATTGGAAGTAAAGCACTCCTCAGCAAATGCAAAACAACTGAAATCATAACAAACAGTCTCTCAGACCATAGTGCAATCAAGTTGGAACTCAGAATTCAGAAAATAACTCAGAACCGCACAGCTTCATGGAAACTGAACAACTGGCTCTTGAATGTTGATTGGATAAACAATGAAATGAAGGCAGAAATAAAGAAGTTCTTTGAAACCAACGAGAATGAAGACACAACGTACCAGAATCTCTGGGACACATTTAAAGCAGTCTGTAGAGGAAAATATATAGCAATAAGTGCCCACATGAGAAGAGTGGAGAGATCCAAAATTGACACCCTATCATCAAAATTGAAAGAGCTAGAGGAGCAAGATCAAAAAGCTCAAAACCTAGCCAAAGACAAGAAATAACTAAGATCAGAGCAGAACTGAAGGAGATAGAGACAAGAAAACCCTTCAAAAAATCAATAAATCTAAGAGCTGGTTTTTCAAAAGATCAACAAAATAGACAGACCACTAGCCAGACTGATAAAAAAGAAAAGAGAGAACAACCAAATAGATGCAATAAAAACGATAAAGGGGAAATCACCACAGATTCCACAGAAATTCAAACCATCATCAGAGAATACTACAAACAACTCTATGCACATAAACTAGTAAATCAGGAAGAAATGGATAAATTCCTGGACGCCTGTGTCCTCCCAAGCCTAAACCAGGAGGAAGAAACTATGAATAGACCAATAACAAGGTCTGAAGTTGAGGCAGCAATTAAGAGCCTACCACAAAAAAGCCCAGGTCCAGATGGGTTCACAGCTGAATTCTACCAGACACACAAAGAGGATCTGGTACCATTCCTTCTGAAACTATTCCAAATAATCCAAAAAGAGGAACCCTTCCCAAATCATTTTATGAGACCAACATCATCCTGATACCAAAACCTGGCAGAGACTCAACAAGAAAAGAAAACTTCAGGCCAATATCCATGATGAACATAGATGCAAAAATCTTCAATAAAATACTGGCAAACCGATTGCAACAGCACATTAAAAAACTTATCCATCATGATCAAGTAGGATTCATCCTGGGATGCAAGGCTGGTTCAACATACGCAAGTCTATAAATGTAATTCACCACATAAACAGAAGCAAAACAAAACCACATGATTATCTCAATTGATGCAGAGAAGGCATTTGACAAAATTCAACAGCCCTTTATGCTAAAACCCTCAATAAACTTGGTATTGATGGAACATATCTCAAAGTAATAAAAGCTATTTATGACAAACCAACAGCCAATATCATACTTAATGGGCAAAACTGGAAGCATTCCTTTGAAACCGGCACTAGACAAGGATGCCCTCTCACCACTTCTATTCAACATAGTACTGGAAGTTCTAGCCAGAGCAATCAGGCAAGAAAAGAAATAAAGGGTATTCAAATAGGAAAGGTGGAAGCCAAATTGTCTCTATTTGCAGACGACATGATAGTATACCTAGAAGACCCCATCACCTCAGCCCAAAAGCTCCTGCAACTGATAAGCAACTTCAGCAAAGTCTCAGGATATAAAATCAATGTGCAAAAATCACAAGCATTCCTATACACCAATAACAGACTTAAAGAGAACCAAATCAAGAACGAACTGCCATTCACAATTGCTACAAAGAAAATAAAATACCTAGGAATACAACTCACTAGGAATGTAAGGGACCCTTTAAGGAAAACTACAAACAACTGCTCAACGAAATAAGAGAGGACACAAACAGATGGAGAAACATTCCATGTTCGTGGTTAGAAGAATCAATATCGTGAAAATGGCTATACTGCCCAAAGTAATTTACACAATCAATGCTATCCCCATCAAACTACCATTGAATTTCTTCACAGAACTGGAAAACCACCATGAATTTCATATGGAACCAAAAGAGCCCGCATAGCCAAGTCAATTCTAAGCAAAAGAACACAGCGGAGGCATCACGCTACCAGACTTCAAACTATACTACAAGGCTACAGTAATCAAAACAGCATGGTACTGGTACCAAAACAGAGATATAGACCAATGGAACAGAACAGAGGCATCGGAGGCAACACAACATATCTACAACCATATTATCTTTGATAAACCAGACAAAACAAGCAATGGGGAAAGGATTCCCTATTTAATAAATGGTGTTGGGAAAACTGGCTAGCCATGTGCAGAAAGCAGAAACTGGACCCTTCCTGACACCTTACACTAAAATTAACTCCAGATGGATTAAAGACTTAAACGTAAGACCTGACACCATAAAAACCCTAGAAGAAAATCTAGGCAAAACCATTCAGGACATAGGAGTAGGCAAGGACTTCATGAACAAAACACCAAAAGCATTGGCAACAAAAGCCAAAATAGACAAATGGGACCTAATCAAACTCCACAGCTTCTGCACGGCAAAAGAAACAGTCACTAGAGTGAATCAGCAACCATCAGAATGGGAAAAATCTTTGCAGTTTACACATCTGACAAAGGGCTGATATCCAGAATTTACAAAGAACTCAAACAGATTTACAGGAAAATAAACAAGCCCATTCAAAATGGGCAAAGGATATGAACAGACACTTTACAAAAGAAGACATACATGAGGCCAACAAACATATGAAAAAGTGCTCATCATCATTGGTCATTAGAGAGATGCAAATCAAAACCACATTGAGATACCATCTCACCAGTTAGAATGGCGATCATTAAAAATCTGGAGACAGCAGATGCTGGAGAGGATGTGGAGAAATAGGAACACTCTACACTGTTGGTGGGAGTGTAAATTAGTTCAACCATTGTGGAAGACAGTGTGGCGATTCCTCAGGGACCTAGAAATAGAAATTCCATTTGACCCAGCAATCCCATTACTGGGTATATATCCAAAGGACTATAAATCGTTCTACTATAAGGACACATGCACACGAATGTTCATTGCAGCACTGTTTACAATAGCAAAGACACTGGAACCAACCCAAATGCCCAACGATGATAGACTGACTGGGAAAATGTGGCACATATACACCATGGAATATTATGCAGCAATCAAAATGATGAGTTTGTGTCCTTTGTAAGGACATGGATGAATCTGAGAACATCATTCTCAGCAAACTGACACAAGAACAGAAAAGAAATACCACATATACTCACTCATAGGTGGGTGAGAAATGAGAACACATGGACACAGAGAGGCGGTCTACTATACACTGGGACTATTGGGGAATGGGGAGGGACAGCGGGGGGCTGGGGATAGCCTGGGGATGAATGCCATGTGGGTGAAGGGAGGAAGGCAGCAAACACACTGCCATGTGTGTACCTATGCAACTATCTTGCACGTCTGCACATGTACCCCAAAACCTATAATGCAATAAAATTAAAAAAAAACCAATTTGCAAATTGTCTCGATGTAACAAAAGCAACGTTATAAATTCTAGGAACTGGTCCATGATTGAAAAAATATCAGAATACATGATTAGCCACGAACCGAGCCAGAAAGACCTAGAAATAGCCTCCCCCAGGAGGAATCGAATATTAGCCATCACGTCTAGGCTCTAATGGTTTCTGTAGTTTTCGAGTCTAATGCTTGCTCATTGACAATGAACAGAATGAAAAATTCTGGAGTCGGACGGTGAAAAAGGGAGATAATTGTGCACAGATAGTCTATAACGCTGATTCAAAGTTAGAACGAGTCTCCGAGACTCTAGTGCCTGGTGGTCTTCACCGTCTTAAGGATTCACTATCGTCATGCACTACTGATGAGACTTATGAAGGCCAACGACTCTCTCTCCAGCTGGGGATTGGAAAGTTGCAAGATCACCGCCCATGATTCCGTAGTGAATTTTAAATTGTGTCAGTCATGTGGTCAGTCTGGTACTAGGTTTTTTTTCACTTTTTCGATTGGACACTTAGTGTTGAAACCATCGAATAATGTGGCGCACTAAGGAGAGATTGAACCCTCTGTTGAACTGCTGATTGGGAATTCTCATTGGGTCGTGTCCCTAGGGTCTCAATCTGAATCGAAGGGGAGGTTGCACTGGCTATTATTCGGCAAGTTCGTGGAGATGAGCTTCAATTTACAATTTGACTTATACACCTGAAAGGTCCAAGCATGCGCGGTGACCAAAGGTCCTGTATAAGGCGACTTTCGGTGTTACATTAGAGTTGAGTTAAAATGAGACAAAACTGCTCGTCTCTAAATTTCTTGTAGGTCTGGCAGGAGTTTTTTGCTAGAAAATAAGGACCTCATAGTCGATTGACGGCTATTCGAAGACTAGCCATCGGATTGGTAGAACATGCTAGCGGTGACCAAGTCATTTAATTTAGTAACCACAACATCCACATCGGTAGACACGAAGTTACAGGGTATGCTAATGAGATTAGATGCCTCAGCTATCCTGCCTCTAGGTCTAGAAGTTAGTCCAAATGTAAAAGGGGGAAAAGAACTGTCTCAAAACTGACACTCCGTCCCACAAGCAGATGCACTTCTGGCCCTAGTGTAAATTAGTTCAACTTCAGAAGACAGTGTGGTGATTCAAGGACCTAGAAATAGAATTCCATTTGACCCAGCAATCTGTACTGGATATATCAAAGGACTATAAATCGTTCTACTATAAGGACATATGCACAGAATGTTCATTGCAGCACTGTTTACAATAGAAAAGACCTGACCAACTCAAATGCCCTTTGATGATAGACTGGACTTGAAAAATGTACATATACACCATGGAATATTATGCAGCAATCAAAATGATGAGTTTTTGTCCTTTGCACATGGATTAATCTAGAACATCATTGTCAGCAAACTGACACAAAAACATAAGAAGAAATACTGCATATATTCTCATATGGGTGAGAAAATGAAAACACATGGACATATGGGTCTAATACACACTGGTTTTATTGAATGAATACAAACTAGAATAGCAGATAAATGACAATTGTGGGTGAAGGAGAAAAGCAGCAAACACACTGCCATGTGTATATGCAACTATATTCTTGTTATGCACATGTAAAAACCTATAATGCAATAATTTTTTATAAAAAGAACCTTATTGAATAATCTCAATGGAGAAATAGTCAGGTGTCTATTTTATATGGCCTCTCATTCAAAGTTTCAGTGAATAAAGAAATTCTTGAGTTATCAGACGCTTTTATGATAGCCAAAAATTAAATTCCTTCCTGAATGATCCTGAATGATACACACCTGGGTGATAGTCAGGAGTTTATTTCATATGAACTCTAATTCTGTGTAACACTGAGTAATATAATACCAAAGGGAGTTTCAGAGTCTATTTATGGACACCATACAGACCTTTGAATTATGAACATGGAGAAAAAATGAGGAGTCTATGTCATATCTGTTCAGACAAACAAATAATACCTGTAAATGAAGTCTGTTCATATGGCCTCTTCACAGCATCATGAATATTACTTGTCATATAGTCTGACTATTATTGCCACCATTCAGAGAATCAAATAATGCACACCTAATAGTCAGAATTTTTCTATGGACTGAAGAGCCTCAAAATGTATACACCTGGAAATAGTCAGATTTATTTATCCCTCATTTAGAGTCTCACTAATAATGCACATGTGAATAGTCAGAGACTTTTCATGTGGCCTCTCATTCGGAGTGTCACTGAAAATGTGGTAAGTCAGAGTCTATTCATGTAGACACATATTCAGAGCCTCAGTGAATAAGAGAGAGACCTGATAAGCAAGGAATCTATTAATATGGCCAAATCTTTGAGCCTCAATGAATACAAACAGAGAATAATTGAGTCTATTTTGATGGACATTCATTCAAAGCCTCAGTAAATAATGCACACCTGTGAGTATCCAGGAGATCATTTGGAGAATCATTCATAGCCTTGTGGATAATATGCATGTGATTAGTCAGGATTCCATTTCATATGGCCACTGACTTGTAACCTCAGTGAATAATGCACAAATGTAAGTCTGAAGTCTATAAGCCACTCATTCAGAGATTCACTGAATAATACAAATATTCAAGATAGACAGTATCCTGTTTCATATGGTCACACAAAAAGATATTCACTAGAACACACATCTGGGGAAGTGGTAGTCTACTGTATAGCCTCATTTACAGCCTCAGAATAATGAATGTGAATAGACACAAGTCTATTTATATGGCCACAAAATCAAAGCCTGAGTGAGTAATACAACTTGAATAGTCACTAGTTTATTCTCAGAACAAATATTTAGAGTCAGAGTCAATAATACACACCTGTGACTAGTCAGAAACAATTTATATGGCAAAAGTTTCAGAGCCTGTGAATAATACATACCTGAGGAATACAGGACGCTATTACATGTGGCATATTCAGAGCCATGAATAGAACACCTCTATTGTAGTCAGAATTTATTTCATAGCCACATACTCAGAGCCTACAGAATAATACACCTTGGGAAAAGGATTCTATTTCAGATGTAGAAATGAGCCGAATGTAAAACGCACGCCTGAGGATTATAGGAGTTCTATTTTATGGACTCATTCAGAGCCTCACAGAATAATAATACAGACCTATGAAAACGTCAGGAGTGTATTCACATGGTCACTATTTAGAACCAATGAAGAATCATATATATCTGAAAATACTCAGGATTCTATTATATATAGCACATATTCAGAGACTCACTGAATAATGCACACCTGAGGAATAGTCTGGAGACTATTTGATAGGACCGTTCACCCAGCGACTCAGTGGAAAATGAAGTTGAGAAATAGTCAAGAGGATATAAGACTCTATTTTATGTGTCACTCTCAAAAACTCACTGAATACACACTTGGGAATAGTCAGAGTCAAGGTCATATGTCCACTATCACACAGCATTGCAGAATAATGCACAATGGGGCAATAGTAGAGTCTATATATGGCCTCTCATTCAGAGCTTCAGTGTCTAATAACAGCTGTAGTAGAACCCTATTTAAGGTAGCCAATAAGCAGCTCAGAATGATACACACATATGTGAGAGTCAGGAGACTATTTGATATGGACTCACAGAACTCTTGAATACTGCATTGTGGGAATAATCACTAGTCTATTTTATATGGTGATTCGTTTGGATAGTCAAAAATAAAAACTTGGAGTAAATGTTCTATTTCATAAGCCACTCTTTCAGTGTTTAGTGAATACATGTATATCTGATAAGTCAGAATCTTTCACATGGCCACTCTTTCAGGGCCTCTGTGAATAATGCCCCTCAGAAAGAGTCAAGGGTCTACTATGGCTACATTCAGAGTCTCTGAATGAACACCTGAGCAATAAAACCTGAGTCTCTTTTATGCCCATTTAGTCAGAGTCTCATTCAATAATACATGAAAGAGTCTGTCATGTAGCACTCATAGAGCCTCAGTGAATAATCCACACCATAATATAGTGGAGAAATTTTTTTATGGCCACTCATTATGTGTCTCCTGAATGATACAAACCTGGGGATTCCTCAGGATTCTATTTTGTACTACCATTTAGAATTTTATTGAATAATTCACAATGCAGTAATAGTAGGATTTATTTATATTTCTTCAGAATTAAGTCTTTATTTATGTCATTTTATAATTTTTATTGCATTATAGCTTTTGTGGTACTGTGCAGAATGTAAGATATTGCATATGTACACAGGCAGTGTGTTTTGCTGCCTTTACACACATGGCATTTATCCCAGGCTATATAATGCTGTCTCTTTCATAAGAAGTATGAGTAACTTTTGTCCACATGTGTGAGAATAGATTTCATTTTCTGTTCATAAGTGTTGAGAATGATGTTCTCAGATTCATCCATGTCCTTACAAAGGACAAAACTCTTTTTGATTGTTGCATAATATTCATGGTGTATATGTAACATTTTAGTAGTCTATCACTGGGCATTTTTGGTTAAGATCCTATTGTAAACAGTGCTAATGAGTCCTTGTGTGACCATAAGAAACAGGATGATACAAATATTTGTATTATTCAGTGAATCTCTGAATGAGTGGCTATATAAAGAGACTGCAGTACTTCACATTTGTGAATTATTCAATGAGGTTAAGGAGTTATTGGCCATATGAATGGAACCTGACTCATCCAAATCATATCAACTGAGGCTATGAATGAGTGTCAGAAATCATTCTGAACCCAACAGGTGTGCATTATTTAGATTCTGAATGAATATCCATGAAAACAGAACTAAATTATTCTCCAGGTCTATTATTCAGAGACTCAAAATGAGATAAATTATATTTTTGTTATATCAACCTCATTCACTGAGGCTCTGAAATGTGTCACATGACATAGATTCCTGACTAAACCACATTATTCAGTGAATGAATAGATCACATGATGATTTCACTATTCACATGTCTTTTATTAGAGACTCTGAATACATAAAAGAAAATCCTGACTATTCTGTGTACATTTATGATTTCAACAAGTCAATAGAAAAAGACTTTGACTATTGCAGGTTTCATTTTCTGTTAATCTCAATGAGTGGCCATAAAAAATAGACTCAGTGTATACACAAGATGTATATTCATATTGTGAATGATTATATGAAACAAACTAATTACCACATGTGCCTTATTCACATTTGTCTGAATACAGATGTATGACATTTTATATTTCATGTATCTATTATTCAAACATGTTCTGAGAGTATACCAAATAGACTTTGACACTTTCATGTGTATTACTCATTGAACATATTAGAGTTCATATGAAATAGACTCAGACTATTACTGTCATTTCAGGAAAAATTAATTTGTGCCTATTATGAAATCTGATAACTCCACAGAATCATTTTCAAACTTTGAATGAGTCTAAAAAAATAGACACCTGGGATTTCAAGATGGTCTATGACTCAGGATTGCAGCTCTCAGTGAAGGCACAGAGGGTGAGTCCTAGACATTCTCATGGTCCTTTTTTGCCCACAGAAAGAAATTTCAGGTGTGAGAGATACACGCCAGCATAGCTGCTCATGGCATTACTTAGGTGCCGCAGCACAGGCATAAACTCACTGGTCTGGTGCCTGTTAAACCAACAATCTGAGATTTGAAGGGCAGATTGGCATGTCCATCTGATTGAACCTTGACAATGAGCCAGACCAGGAGATTCTGGGAAACGTTATCTGAGCCAGTGCACAGGCACGGAGATCACGATCCCAGTGCCTATTGGCAGGCTACTGGGGCCCAGTGAGAGAGTCGACCTTCAGCTTGGGGAGAGGAAGAGAGAGAGAGAGGACACCTGAGGCAGAGCTATGATCGGGCTCGGGTCCCACCTCACGGGACAAGCAGGCTGATTGAGGAGCTCAGGGCTGAGAGTTTTGCTGCACATGAATCAGACGGTGCAGCTGGTGGGGAGGGCATCCACCACTACAGACGCAATCCACCATTGAAGTACCACCAGTGAAGAAGCAGCCTGTTGCCGAGGCAACTACAACAGAGAGACCACCAGCAGGGAGAGCACCACAGCAGAATGGAGCCCAGCAGCAGGGCGGATCAGGCAAAGCTCAGCAGGCAATAATGAATAGACTACCTCCTAGTGGGCAGGACAGTGCAACAGATACCCATAAGAAAGCCCCAACTCCTGAGACAGAGCATCTAAGGGGAAAAATTGTTATGAGTTCCATTGCAGACATAAACACACCTCCCAACAACCCTGAATGAACACAGGAGCTCACAGCTCAGCACTGAGCTCTATAAAGCACAGACTGTCTCCTCAAGCAGCTCCCTGACCCTGTATATCCAAAGAGTCACCCCAAAAAAAGGACTAATCAGACTGACATTTGGGGCATCATTCTAAAGATAAGCAGCAGAAGAAACTGGTAGTATCCTCACTGTATGCAGCTGCTACAGTGTACCCCCAGACAAGCAGGGCCTGAGTGGACCTCAGCACTATACAGCAGAGGGCTAGACCATTAGAAGGAAAACTAAGTAACAGAAATATTTCATCATCAACAATCTTGTCCACCAGAGACCCAATTGAAAATCAGCAACTACTAAGATGACAGGTGGATAAATCCATAAAGATGGGAAGAAACCAGAAAAGAGGAAAACACCAGAACCAAACACCTCACCTCTACAAAGGACCAAAACTCCTCACCAGCAAGGAACAAAGCTGGATGGAGAATGTGATGAAATGATGGAATCAGACTTCAGAAAGTGGATAATGAGAAACTTCAGTGAGCTAAAAGAACATGTTCTAAATCAGTAAAAGAAACTAAGAACCTTGAATAAAGATTCGAAAATGATAACAAGAATGGACAACTTAGAGAGGAATATGAATGAATTGAAGGAGCTGAAAACACAACATGAGAACTTCTGAAGCACAAGTTTCAACAGCCGAATTGACCAAGCAGAAGAAAGAATATCAGAAGTCGAAGATCAACTCAATGAAATAAAATGAGAAACCAAGATTAGAGAAAAAAAGCAAAAGGAATGAACAAAATCTCCAAGAAATGTGGGACTATGAAGAGACCCAACCTACGTTTGATAGGTGTACCAGAATGTGATGAAGAGAATGAATCCAAGCTGGAAAACACTCTTCAGGATATTATCCAGGAAAATTTCCCTAGCAAGGCAGGTCAATACTCAACTCCAGGAAATACACAAAGATACCACGCAAGAAGAGCAACCCCAAGGCACATAATCATCAGATTCACCAGGGTTGAAATGAAGGAGAAAACACTAAGGGCAGCCAGAGAGAAAGGTCACACAAAGGGAAGCCCATCAGACACAGCAGATCTCTTGGCAGAAACTCTAAGCCAGAAGAGAGTGGGGCCAATATTCAACATCCTTAAAGAAAAGAACTTTCAACCCAGAATTTCATATCCAGCCAAACTGAGCTTCATAAGTGAAAAAATAAAATCCTTCATGAACAAGCACTCAGAGATTTTGTCACCACTAGGCCTGCTTTACAAGAGCTCCTGAAAGAGGCACACATAGAAAAAACAACCAGTACCAGCCATCCAAAAAGCATACCAAATAAAAGAGCATCAACAAAATGAAGAATCTACATGAACTAATGGCAAACAGCCAGCTAGCATCAAAATGGCAGTATCAAATTCACATAATAATATTAACCCTAAATGTAATGGGCTAAATTCACCAATCAAAGACACAGACTGGAAAATTGGATAAAACCATCTGTTTGATCCAGAAACCCACCTCACACCCAAGAATAAACAAAGGCTCAAAATGGAATGGAGGAAAATACCAAGCAAAAGAGCAAAAAAAGCAGGAGTTGCATTGCCTCATAAAATAGATTTTCACATAGATCAAAAAGAGACAAAGTAGGTCATTACATATGGTAAAAGAATCAATACAAGAAGAGCTAACAATTCTAAATATATATGGACCCAATGCAGGAGCACACAGATATATAAGGCAAGTTCTTATGCAGCAATCGAAAATGATGAGTTTTTGTTCTTTGTAAGGACATGGATGAATCTGGAGTACATTATTCTAAAATAACACAAGAACAGAAAAGAAATAAGCATATTCTCACTCAGTGAATGAGAACACTACACAGGATTGTCTATTACACATGGGGTCTATTAATAATAGAGAGAACATATGCTGTAGGATAGCCACAAATTCATGTGAATGAATAAACAGAAAACACACTGCCATGTGTCTACCTATGCAACTATCTTGCACGTTCTGCTCATGTACCCACATGGAGCCGAATGTAAAAACGCAGGCCTGAGGAGTATATGGGAGTCTCTATTTTATGGCCACTCATTCAGAGACTCACAGAATAATACAGACATATGGAAATGTCAGGAGTATTCACATGGCCACTTATTCTCAGTGAAGAATCATATATATTTGGAAAATACTCAGGATTCTATTAAATATAGTCACATATTCAGAGACTGACTAAATAATGCACACCTGGTAAATAGTCTGGAGAGTATTTCATAGGACTATTCACCCAGCGATTTAGAGGAAAATTCAGAGCTGAGAAACAGGCACGAGGATAAAGTCATGAGTTTATTTTATGTGGTCACTCGTTCAGAAACTCACTGAGGAATACACGCCTTGGGAATACTCAGAGTCCAGGTCATATGGACACTCAATCACAGCATTGAATAATGCACAATGGCAATAGTAAATCTATTCATATGGCCTCTCATTCAGAGCTTCAGTGTAAAATAGTAGGATAATATTTAAGGTAGCCCCAAATGAAGCAGCTCCATGAAAGATACACACATATGTGAGAGTCAGGAGACTATTTGATATGGACACTCATACACACCTTCTTCGAATACTGCCCTTGTAGGGAATAATCACTAGTCTATTTTGTATGCTGATTCGTTTGAAGAGTCAAACAATAATGCACACCTGTTGAGTAAAATGGGGTATATTTCATAAGGCCACTCTTTCAGTGTTTTAGTGAATAATGTGTATATCGGATAAGTCAGGAATCTCTTTCACATGGCCACTCTTTCAGAGCCTCTGTGGATAATACTCCCCTCAGAAAGAGTCAAGGGTCTATTTCCAGTGGCTACAACTTCAGAGGCTCTGTAAGTAATGAACACCTGGGCCATACACCTGAGTCTCTTTTCTATGCCCATTTAGTCAGTCTCATTCAATAATAAACACCTCGAAAACAGTTAAGAGTCTGCTTCATGTAGCCACTCATATAAAGCCTCAGTGAATAATCCACACCAGAATAATAGTAAAGATTTTTTTCTATGGCTACTCATTCTGTACCTCCCTGAAGGATACACACCTGGAAAATCCTCTGGATTCCATTTCGTACTACTACTCATTTAGAACCTTATTAAATAATTCACAATGGACCAATAGTCAGGTGTCTATTTTATATGGACTCTCATTCAAAGTTTCGGTGAATAATGAACTTCTATTGAGTTACCAAGATGCCGTCATGATAGCCACAAATTAAGTTCTTTCCTAAATGAGACACACCTGGGTGATAGACAGGAGTTTATTTCATATGAACTCTAATACTGTCTAACGCTGTGTAATACACACATAAGGGAGTTTCAGAAGACTTTTGGTATGGACACTCATACAGAACCTGTTTGAATAATGAATACATGGAGAATAATGAGGAGTCTATATCATATGTCAGCTAATTCAGACAATCAGTGAATAAGGCACATGTGGAGTAATTAGAAGTCTGTTTTATTTGGCCCCTCTTTCACACACTCACTGAATATTACATACTTGTGCTATAGTCTGGAGTCTATTTTTTATGGCTACTTATTCAGAGAATCACTGAATAATGCACACCAGCAGAATAGTCAGAACTCTTTTTTCTATTGCCACTCGTTGAGAGCCTCACTAAACGTACACACCTGGGGAAATAGTCAGAATTTTCTTCTATCCCCTCATTCAGAGTCTCACTAAGTAATTCAGACCTGTGGAATAGTCAAGAGACTTCTTCATGTGGCCTCTCATTCAGAGTGTCACTGAATAATGTAGTGTAGTCAGGAGTCTATGTTATGTAGACACATATTCAGAGCCTCGGTGAATAAGAGAGACCCTTGATGTAGCAAGGAATCTAATTAATATGGCCATATCTTTTGAGCCTCACTGAATAATACACACCTGGAGAATAATTTGGAGTGTGTTTTTGATGGACATTCATTCAGAGCCTCGGTAAATAATGCACACCTGTTGTAGCAGGAGTCTATTTCATTTGACACTCATTCATAGCCTCAGTGGATAATATGCACGTTTGGATTAGTCAGGATTCCATTTCATATGGCCACTGACTCGTAACCTCAGTGAATAATGCAAATGTAGTACTCAGCAGTCTATTTCATATAGCCACTCATTCAGAGATTCACTGAATAATACAAATATTTAAGAT
Source organism: Saguinus midas (assembly GCA_021498475.1). Lineage (NCBI taxonomy): Eukaryota > Metazoa > Chordata > Mammalia > Primates > Cebidae > Saguinus > Saguinus midas. The sequence continues at coordinate 15,191 of JAKFGQ010000244.1, read as the reverse complement.
AGACAGCATCCTGTTTCATATGGTCACACAAGAAGAGCCTCACTGAGTAACACACCTGGGAAGTGTTAGGGGTCTACTGTATAGCCTCTCATTTACAGCCTCAGGAATAATGCACACATGTGGAATAGACACTAGTCTATTTTATATGTACAAAATCAAAGCCTGAGTGAGTAATACACAACTTGGAATAGTGACTAGTTTATTCCATATGAAATAAATATTTAGAGTCAGAGTCAATAATACACACCTTTATTACATATGGCATCTATTTCAGAGCTTCATTGAATAAGGAACACCTGTATTGTAGTCAGAATGCTATTTCATATAGCCACATACTCAGAGCCTAACAGAATAACATACACCTTGGGAAAGTCAGGATTCTATTTCATAGCCACTCATTTAGAGCCGAATGTAAAACGCCTGAGGAGTATATAGGAGTCTCTATTTTATGGCCACTCATTCAGAGCCTCACAGAATAATACAGACCTATGGAAATCAGGAGTGTACTTCACATGGTCACTTATTCAGAACCTCAGTGAAGAATCATATATATCTGGAAAATACTCAGGATTCTATTATATATAGCCACATATTCAGAGACTCACTGAATGCACACCTGGGAATAGTCTGGAGACTATTTGATATGACCGTTCACCCAGCGACTCAGTGGAAAATGCAGAGCTGAGAAATAGTCAAGAGGATAGAGTCAGGAGTCTATTTTATGTGGTCACTCGTTCAGAAACTCAAGAATACACACCTTGGGAATAGTCAGAGTCCAGGTCATATGGCCACTCAATCACAGCATTACAGAATAATGCACAATGGGGCAATAGTAAGGATTCTATATCATATGGCCTCTCAGAGCTTCAGTGTGTAATAAACAGCTGTAAAGTAGTAGGACCCTATTTAAGGTAGCCCCAAATGAAGCAGCTCCGTGAATGATACACATGTGTGAGAGTCAGGAGACTATTTGATATGGACACTCATACAGAACCTCTTTTGAATACTGCATGTGGAATAATCACTAGTCTATTTTATATGGTGATTCATTTGGAGAGTCAAAAATAAGCACACCTGTGAGTAAAATGGGTCTATTTCATAAGGCCACTCTTTCAGTGTTTAGTGAATACTATGTATATCTGATAAGTCAGGAATCTCTTTCACATGGCCACTCTTTCAGGGCCTCTGTGAATAATACTCCCCTCAGAAAGAGTCAAGGGTCTACTTCAGTGGCTACAACTTCAGAGTCTCTGTAATGAACACCTGGGCAATACACCTGAGTCTTTTATGCCCATTTAGTCAGAGTCTCATTCAATAAACACCTGGGAAGAGTTAGAGTCTGCTTCATGTAGCCACTCATATAGAGCCTCAGTGAATAATCCACACCAGAATAATAGTGAGAATTTTTCTATGGCCACTCATTCTGTGCCTCCTGAATGATACACACCTGGGGAATCCTCAGGATTCTATTTCATACTACCACTCATTTAGAACCTTATTGAATAATTCACAATGGAGCAATAGTCAGGTGTCTATTTTATATGGCCTCTCATTCAAAGTTTCAGTGAATAATGAACTTCTATGGAGTAATCAGGACGCTGTTTAAGATAGCCACAAATTAAGTTCCTTCCTGAATGATACACACCTGGGTGATAGTCAGGAGTCTATTTCATATGAACTCTAATACTGTAAGCTGAGTGGTACACACCTGAGTGTCAGTCTATTTGGTATGGACACTCATACAGAACCTGTTTGAATAATGGACACATGGAGAATAATGAGGAGTCTATGTCATACGTCTACTCATTCAGACAAACAGTGAATAAGGCACATGTGGAGTAATTAGAAGTCTGTTTCATATGGCCCCTCTTTCACAGCCTCACTGTATATTACATACTTGTGCTATAGTCTGGAGTCTTTTTTTATGGCCACTCATTCAGAGAATCACTGAATAATGCACACGTGCGGAATGGTAGGAAGACTTTTTTCTGTGGCCACCATTTGACAGCCTCACTAAGTGTGCACACCTGGGGAAATTGTCAGGATTTTCTTTTATCCCCTCATACGGAGTCTCACTAAGTAATGTACAGCTGTGGAATCGTCAGGAGACTTCTTCATGTGGCCTCTCAATCGGAGTGTCACTGAATAATGTGGTGTAGTCAGGAGTCTATGTCATGTAGGCACATATCCAGAGCCTTGATGCATAACGGAGACCCTTGATATAGCAAGGATTCTAATTAATATGGCCACACCTTTGGAGGCTCTCTGAATAATACAGACCTGGAGAATAATTTGGAGTTTGTTTTCAATGAACTTTCATTCAGAGCCTCGGTAAATAATGCACGCCTGTTGAGTACCCAGGAGTCTATTTCATTTGGACACTCATTCATAGCCTTAGTGAAAAATATGCACGTTTGGATTAGTCAGGATTCCATTTCATATGGCCACTGACTCATCACCTCAGTGAATAATGCACAAATGTGAAGTATTCAGCAGTCTATTTCATTTAGCCACTCATTCAGAGATGCACTGAATAATACAAATATTTAAGATAGACAGCATCCTTTTTCATATAGCCACGCAAGAAGAGCCTCACTGAGTAACACACCTGGGAAGTGTTAGGGGTCTACTATAGCCTCTCATTTACAGCCTCAGGAATAATGCACACATGTGGAATAGACACTCTATTTTATGGCCACAAAATCAAAGCCTGAGTAATACACAACTTTGGAATAGTGACTAGTTTATTCCAAATATTTAGAGTCAGAGTCAATAATACACACCTGTGTACTAGTCAGAAACAATTTCATATGGTGAAGTTTCAGAGCCTCAGTGAATAATACATACCTGAGGAATACTCAGGACGCTATTACATGTGGCATCTATTTCAGAGCTTCATTGAATAAGGAACACCTGTATTGTAGTCAGAATGCTATTTCATATAGCCACATACTCAGAGCCTAACAGAATAACATACACCTTGGGAAAGTCAGGATTCTATTTCGTATAGCCACTCATTTAGAGCCGAATGTAAAACACGCCTGAGGTATATAGGAGTCTCTATTTTGGCCACTCATTCAGAGCCTCACAGAATAATACAGACATATGGAAAAGTCAGTGTACTTCACATGGTCACTTATTCAGAACCTCAGTGAAGAATCATATATATCTGGAAAATACTCAGGATTCTATATATATAGCCACATTCAGAGACTCACTGAATAATGCACACCTGGGAATAGTCTGGAGACTATTTGATAGGACCGTTCACCCAGCGACTCAGTGGAAAATGCAGAGCTGAGAAATAGTCAAGGATAGAGTCAGGAGTCTATTTTATGTGGTCACTCTTCAGAAACTCACTGAAGAATACACACCTTGGGAATAGTCAGAGTCCAGGTCATATGGCCACTCAATCACAGCATTACAGTAATGCACAATGGGGAGGAGTCTATATCTATGGCCTCTCATTCAGAGCTTCAGTGTAATAAACAGCTGTAGTAGTAGGACCTATTTTTAGCCCCAAATGAAGCAGCTCCGTGAATGATACACATGTGTGAGTCAGGAGACTATTTGATATGGACACTCAGAACCTCTTCAAATACATGTGGAATAATCACTAGTCTATTTTATATGGTGAGTCAAAAATAACACACACCTGTGGAGTAAAATGGGTCTATTTCATAAGGCCACTCTTTCAGTGTTTTAGTGAATACATATATATATCTGATAAGTCAGAATCTCTTTCACATGGCCACTCTTTCAGGGCCTCTGAATAATACTCCCCTCAGAAAGAGTCAAGGGTCTACTTCAGTGGCTACAACTTCAGAGTCTCTGTAATGAACACCTGCAATACACCTGAGTCTTTTTATGCCCATTTAGTCAGAGTCTCATTCAATAATACACACCTGGGAAGAGTTAAGTCTACTTCATGTAGCCACTCATATAGAGCCTCAGTGAATAATCCACACCAGAATAATAGTGGAGAATTTTTCTATGGCCACTCATTCTGTGCCTCCTGAATGATACACACCTGGGGAATCCTCAGGATTCTATTTGTACTACCACTCATTTAGAACCTTATTGAATAATTCACAATGGAGCAATAGTCAGGTGTCTATTTTATATGGCCTCTCATTCAAAGTTTCAGTGAATAATGAACTTCTATGGAGTTATCAGGACGCTGTTATGATAGCCACAAATTAAGTTCTTCCTGAATGATACACCTGGTGATAGTCAGGAGTCTATATGAACTCTAATACTGTAGCTGAGTAATACACACCTGGGGTCAGTAGTCTATTTGGTATGGACACTCATACAGAACCTGTTTGAATAATGCATACATGGAGAATAATAGGAGTCTATGTCATGCTACTCATTCAGACAAACAGTGAATAAGGCACATGTGGAGTAATTAGAAGTCTGTTTATATGGCCCCTCTTCACAGCCTCACTGAATATTACTTGTGATATAATCTGAGTCTATTTTTATGGCACTCATTCAGAGAATCACTGAATAATGCACACCTGTGGAATAGTCAAGTCTTTTTCTATGGCCACTCTGAGAGCCTCACTAAATGTACACACCTGGGGAAATAGTCAGGATTTCTTTTTATCCTCATTCAGAGTCTCACTAAGTAATGCACACCTGTGGAATAGTCAGGAGACTTTTCATGTGGCCTCTCATTCAGTGTCACTGAATGTGGTGTAGTCAGGAGTCTATGTCATGTAGACATATTCAGAGCTCAGTGAATAAGAGACCCTTGATAGTAAGGAATCTAATTAATATGGCCACATCTTTGAGCCTCTGAATAATACACACCTGGAGAATAATTTGGAGTCTGTTTTGATGGACATTCATTCAGAGCCTCGGTTGCCAGGGCTGTCATTTATTTCAGGATAATATGCATTTTGATTAGTCAGATTCCATTTAATATTCTGAATAATGCACAAATGTACTCAGCAGTTTATCTCAGATTCACTGAATAATACAAATATTTAAAAGACAGCATCCTGTTTCATATGGTCACACAAACAAGAGCCTCACTGAGTAACAGACACCTGAAGTAGGGTCTACTATAGCCTCTCATTTACAGCCTCAGGAATGCACACGTGTGGAATAGACACTAGCTATTTATATGGCCACAAAATCAAAGCCTGAGTGAGTAATACACAACTTTGGAATAGTGACTAGTTTATTCCATATGAACAAATATTAGAGTCAGTCAATACACACCTGTGTAGTCAGGAAACAATTTCATATGGAAAGTTTCAGAGCCTCAGTGAATAATACATACCTGAGGAATACTCAGGACCCTATTACATGTGGCATCTATTTCAGAGCTTCATTGAATAAGGAACACCCTGTAGTCAGAATTCTATTTCATATAGCCACATACTCAGAGCCTAACAGAATAACATACACCTTGGGAAAGTCAGGATTCTTTTTCATATAGCCACTCATTTAGCGAATGTAACACGCCTGAGGAGTATATAAGTCTCTATTTTATGGCCACTCATTCAGAGCCTCACAGAATAATACAGACATATGGAAACGTCAGGTGTACTTCACATGGTCACTTATTCAGAACCTCAGTGAAGAATCTATATATCTGGAAAATACTCAGGATTCTATTATATATAGCCACATATTCAGAGACTCTCTGAATAATGCACCTGGGAATAGTCTGAGACTTTTGATGAGTTCACCCAGCGACTCAGTGGAAAATGCAGAGCTGAAAATAGTCAAGAGGATAGAGTGGTATTTATGTGGCGCATAGAAACAACTCAAGTTACAGATCTCATGGATATGATGAGTCCATCAATCAATTCAGAACAGAAATTACATAATAAAGCACAGAGTCTTTTTTTGGCCTGTCATCTGTGGAATAGTAAAAGACTGTCTGTGTATTAAATGGCAATTTGAGATCTGGAAGTTCAGGACATGTCCATCTGATTCAGGAGGACAATGAGCCAGACCAGGAGATTGAACTGATATTTGGTGTCAGCATTCAGATCCCAGTGTTATCAGCCACTTAATAACCATTCAAATTGAAAGATAGAGACAGAGGATCTCTCAGGAATGTGATCTCTGGTCCATCACAGAACAAAAGGGCACACTGTTCATTGAGAGTTTCATAACCTGAATGCACAGTGCACTTGGTCAGTGTCTCACTATGAATAATCTACTGAGTCACCATTCTGATGCAGCATGTTCAGTGAAAGACACTAATGGTGTCACCAGTAGACAGCACTCATACTGCTACAGACAGAGCCTCTCAGGCAAATGGTGAATAGACTTCCACCTGAGGGCACAAGCAACAGATCATAAATAACTCCTGAGACAGAACATCTGAGGAAAAAAGTCAGAGCAGCTGACCATTAGAAGCTCAATTTTTCATCATCAACAATCTGAGTCACTCAGAGACCAAACTGAAAATCAGTAACTACTAAGACGACAGGTGGATAAATCAGATGGGAGTAATCGAAAATGGAATGTCATCTCAAACTTCACCAGCAAGGAAACAGCTGGATGGAGAATCATGACAAAATGACTCAATGAAGAGGATAATGAGAAACTGTGAGCTGTATATTCAAATCAATGCCAAGAAACTAAGAACCTTAAAAATATTTGAGATTCAGAAATGATACATGGACTACTTCAGAGTATGTGAATTGAAGGAGCTGAAAACACAACACGAGAACTGAAAGCATGCAGTAACAGCCGAATTGACCAAGCAGAAGAAAGAATATCAGTAGTCAGATCAACTCCTGAAATAAAACAAGAAACCAAGATTGTAGCACAAAAGGAATGAACAAAATCTTTGTGAGACTATTTGAAGAACCTACGTTTGATAGGTGTACCAGAATGTGATGAGAAATCAAGCTGGAAATACTCTTGAATATTGTTCAGGAAAATTTCCACAATAAGACATGGTCAACTCAGGATTACAGATCTCAGTGAAGGCGCATATGATGAGTCCTATTCGCAATTTCAGACGGTCATTTATTGCCCACAGAACAAGGAAATTCACACGTGTAGGAGAGACACGGGACACCAGCACAGCCAGTGCTTTGGCTTGCGCAGCCGGTTCCATTGTCACCGCAGCGCTGTGGAACCTGGCCCAAAACGCACTGCTCTGGGTGCCCTGTTAAACTGGCAATTTGAGATCTGGAAGTTCAGATTGACATGTCCATCTGATTAAACGGGACTTGGACAATGAGCCAGACCAGGAGATTCCTGGGAAGTGATATTAGCTGGTGCAGTGGGCAGCGGCTGAGGAGATTGCAGGGATCCCAGTGTCCTATCAGCAGGCTACTGGGGCGCCAGTGAGAGAGTCAACCATTCAAATTAGAAAGAAAAAGAGATAGAGACAGAGAGGATGGGCTCTGAGGCAGGGAACTGGGTGATCAGGCTTGGCTGGTCCCACCCTCACAGGAACAAGCAGGGCAGCGACTGGAGGCTCTCAGGGTTGAGAGTTTTGCAGCGGGTTAACCTGAATCAAGCACAGTGCAGCTTGGTCGGGGAGGGGCGTCTGCCACTATGGATGCAATTGTCCCTACTGAGGTACATGCCCATTGCTGATGCAGCATCCTGTTGCCAGAAACCCGATAACAAAGACACCACAACAGAATAGAACAGCATTCTGTTATCAGCCAGACAGAGCCTCTCAGCAGGCAAATAGTGAATAGACTTCCACCTCGTGGGGCAGAACAAGGCAACAGATACCCATAAAGGAAGTGCCAACTCACTGAGACAGAACATCTGAGGGAAAAAAAGGGGGTGCAGAGCAGCTAGACCATTAGAAGAAAAACTCAATAAAAAAATTACTTCATCATCAACAATCTGGGAGTCCACTCAGAGACCAAACTGAAAAGTCAGTAACTACTAAGACGACAGGTGGATAAATCCAAAAAGATGGGAAGAAACCAGCGCAAAAAAAGAGAAAAATGCCCGAACCCAAAGCACCTCACCTCCTACAAAGAACCAAAACTCCTCACCAGCAAGGAAACAAAGCTGGATGGAGAATGAGCATGACAAAATGACGAAATCAGACTTCAGAAGAGGATAATGAGAAACTTCAGTGAGCTAAAAGAATATGTTCTAAATCAATGCCAAGAAACTAAGAACCTTAAAAAATATTTGAAAAAAAGATTCGAGGAAATGATAACAAGAATGGACTACTTACAGAGGAATATGAATGAATTGAAGGAGCTGAAAAACACAACACGAGAACTTCGCAAAGCATGCACAAGTTTCAACAGCCGAATTGACCAAGCAGAAGAAAGAATATCAGTAGTCAAAGATCAACTCAATGAAATAAAACAAGAAACCAAGATTACAGTAAAAAAGCACAAAAAGGAATGAACAAAATCGTTAAGAAATGTGAGACTATTTGAAGACACCCAACCTACGTTTGATAGGTGTACCAGAATGTGATGAGGAGAAGGAATCCAAGCTGGAAAATACTCTTCAGAATATTGTTCAGGAAAATTTCCACAACCTAGCAAGGCAGGTCAATTCGCAACTCCAGGAAATACAGAGAACACCACAAAGATACTCCGCAAAGAGAAACCCCAAGGCACATAATCTCAAATTCACCAGAGTTGAAATGAAGGAGAAAATTTAAGGGCAGCCAGAGAGAAAGGTCGGGTCACCCACAAAGGAAGCCCATCAGACTCACAGCAGATCTCTTGGCAGAGACTCTACAAGCCAGAAGAGAGTGAGGACCAATAGTCAACATCCTTAAAGAAAAGAACATTCAACCCAGAATATCATATCCAGCCAAACTGAGCTTCATAAGTGAAAAAAAAAAAATCCTTCAGGGACAAGCAAGTACTCAGAGATTTTGTCACCACTAGGCCTGCTTTACAAGAGCTCCTGAAAGAGGCACTACACATAGAAACAAACAACCAGTACCAGCCATCCTAAAAGCACACCAAATGCTAAAGAGCATCAACAAATGAAGAATCTACATGAACCAATGGGCAAAACAGCCAGCTAGCATCAAAATGGCAGTATCAAATTCACACATAACAATATTAACCCTAAATGTAAATGGACTAAATGCACCAATCAAAAGACACAGACTGGCAAATTGGATAAAAATAATAAAACTCATCAGTGTGCTGTATCCAGGAAACCCCCCTCAGACGCAAGGATACACAAAGGCTCAAAATAAAGGGATGGAGGAAGATTTACCAAGCAAATGGAGAGAAAAAACAAAGCAGGAGTTGCAATTCTCATCTCTGATAAAATAGACTTTAAAGCAACAAAGATCAAAGGGACAAAGAAGGTCATTACATAATGGTAAAAGGATCAATACAACAAGAAGAGCTAACAATTCTAAATATATGGACCCAATGCAGGAGCATCAAGATATATAAGGCAAGTTCTTAATGACTTACAAAGAGACTTAGACTCCCACACAATATTAGTGGGAGACTTGAACAATCCATTGTCAATATCAGACAGATCAACCAGACAGAAAATTAACAACGATATCTAGAACTTGAACTCAGACCTGGAACAAGCACACCTGATAGACATTTACAGAACTCCCCACCCCAAATCCACAGAATATACATTCTTCTCAGCACCACATCAAACGTACTCCAAAATTGACTACATAATTGGAAATAAAGCACTCCTCAGCAAATACAAAACAACTGAAATCATAACAAACAGTCACTCAGACCATAGTGCAATCAGGTTGGAACTCAGAATTTAGAAACTAACTCAGAACCGCACAGCTTCATGGAAACTGAACAACTGGCTCTTGAATGCCGATTGAATAAACAATGAAATGAAAGCAGAAATAAAGAAGTTATTAGAAAACAAGGAGAATGAAGACACAATGTACCAGAATCTCTAGGTCACATTTAAAGCTGTCTGTAGAGGAAAATATATAGAAATAAGTGCCCACATGAGAAGAGTGGAGAGATCCAAAATTGACACCCTATTATAAAAATAGATAGAGCTAGAGGAGCAAGATCAAATAGGCTCAAAACCTAGCCGAAGACAAGAAATAACTAAGATCAGAGCAGAACTGACGGAGATAGAGACAAGAAAAACCCTTCAAAATATCAATAAATCCAAGAGCTGGTTTTTCGAAAAGATCAACAAAATAGACAAACCACTAGCCAGACTGATAAAAAAGAAAAGAGAGAACAACCAAATAGATGCAATAAAAAATGATAATAAGGAAATCACCACAGATGCCACAGAAATTCAAACCATCATCAGAGAATACTACAAACAACTCTATGCACATAAACTAGTAAACCAGGAGGAAATGGATAAATTCCTGGACGCCTATGTCATCCCAAGCCTAAACCAGGAGGAAGCCGAAACTATGAATAGACTAATAACAAGGTCTGAAGTTGAGGCAGCAATTAAGAGCCTACCACAAAAAGAAATCCTAGGTCCAGATGGGTTCACAGCCAAATTCTACCAGACACACAAAAAGGATCTGGTACCATTCCTTCTGAAACTATTCCAAATAATTCAAAAAGAGGGAACCCTTCTTAAATCATTTTATGAGACCAACATCATCCTGATACCAAAACCCGGCATAGACTCAACAAGAAATGAAACCTTCAGGCCAATATCTATGATCAACATAGATGAAAAAATCTTCAATAAAATACTGGCAAACCGACTGCAACAGCACATTAAAAAACTTATCCATCATGATCAAGAAGGACTCATTCTGGGGATGCAAGGTTGGTTCAACATATGCAAGTCTATAAATGTAACTCGCCACATAAACATAAGCAAAAACAAAAACCACATGATTATCTCAATTGATGCAGAGAAGGAATTTGACAAAATTCAACAGCCCTTCATGCTAAAAAAACCCTCAATAAACTTGGTATTGATGGAACATATCTCAAAGTAATAAAAGCAATTTATGACAAACCCAAAGCCAATATCATCCTTAATGGGCAAATACTGGAAGCATTCCTTTTGAAATCCGGCACTAGACAAGGATGCTCTCTCTCACGACTCCTATTCAACATAGTACTGGAAGTTCTAGCCAGAGCAATCAGGCAAGAAAAGAAATAAAGGGTATTCAAATAGAAAGGTGGAAGCCAAATTGTCTCTATTTGCAGACGACATAATAATATGCCTAGAATACCCCATTGGCTCAGCCTAAAAACTCCTCAAACTGACAAGCAACTTCAGCAAAGTCTCAGGATATAAAATCAATGTGCAAAAACAACAAGCATTCCTATACACCTATAACAGACTTAAAGAGAACCAAATCAGGAACGAACTGCCATTCACAATTGCTAAAAAGAAAATAAAATACCTAGGAATACAACTCACAAGGAACATAAGGAACCTCTTCAAGGAAAACTCAAACCACTGCTCAACAAAATAATAGAGGACACAATCAGATGGAGAAACATTCCATGTTCGTGGGTAGGAAGAATCAATATCGTGAAAATGGCTATACTGCCCAAAGTAATTAACAAAATCAATGCTATCCCCATCAAACTACCATTGAATTTCTTCACAGAACTGGAAAATCCACCATGAACTTCATATAGAACCAAAAGAGAGCCCACATAGCCAAGTCAATTCTAAGCAAAAAGAACACAGCGGAGGCATTACACTACCAGACTTCAAACTATACTACAAGGCTACAGTAATCAAAACATCATGGTACTCGTACCAAAACAGAGATGTAGACAAATGGAATAGAACAGAGGCATCGGGGGCAACACAACATATCTACAACCATATAATCTTTGATAAACCAGACAAACACAAGCAATGGGGAAAGAACTCCCTGTCTAATAAATGGTGTTGGGAAAACTATCTAGCCATGTGCAGAAAGCAGAAACTGGACCCCTTCCTGACACCTTACACTAAAATTAACTCCAGATGCATTAAAGACTTAAACATAAGACCGAGCACCATAAAAACCCTAGAAGAAAATCTAGGCAAAACCATTCAGGACATAAATGTAGGCAAGGACTTCATGAGCAAAACACCGAAAGCATTGGCAACAAAACCCAAAATAGACAAATGGGAACTAATCAAAATCCACAGCTTTTGCACAGCAAAAGAAACAGTCACCAGAGTGAATTGGCAACCATCAGAATGAAAAAAAATACTTGCAGTTTACCCATCTGACAATGGGCTGATATCCAGAATTTAAAAAACTCAAACTGATTTATAGGTAAATAATAAACAAGCCCATTCAAAAATGGGCAAAGTATATGAACAGACACTTTATAAAAGAAGACACACATGAGGCCAACAAACACATGAAAAAATGCTCATCATCACTGGTTATTAGAGAGATGCAAATCAAAACCACATTGAGATACCAACTCAGGACAGTTAGAATGGCGATCATTAAAAAATCTGGGGACAACAGATGCTGGAGAGGATGTGGAGAAATAGGAACACTTCTACACTGTTGGTGGGAGTGGAAATTAGTTCAACCATTGTGGAAGACAGTGTGGCGATTTCTCAACGACCTAGAAATAGAAATTCCATTTGACCAAGCAATCTCCTTACTGGGTATATAGCCAAGGGACTATAAATCGTTCTACTATAAGGACACATGCACACGAATGTTCATTGAAGCACTGTTTACAATAGCAAAGACCTGGAACCCGCACAAATGCCCATCGATGATAGATTGGAGAGGAAAAATGTAGCATATATACACCATGGAATATTATGCAGCAATAAAAAATGATGAGTTTGTGTCCTTTGTAAGGACATGGATGAATCTGGAGAACATTATTCTCAGCAAACTGACACAAGAAGAGAAAAGGAAATACCGCATATTCTCACTCATAGGAGGGTGAGAAAAATGAGAACACATGGACACAGGGAGGGGGTCTACTACACAGAGGGGTCTATTGGGAGGAATGGTGGAGGGACAGCGGAAGTGAGCTGGGGAGGGATAGCCTGGGGAGAAATTCCAAGTGTGGGTGAAAAGTAGGAAGGCAGCAAAACGCACTGCCATGTGTGTACCAATGCAACTATCTTCCACGTTCTGCACATGTACACCAAAACCTAAAATACAAAAAATAATTTAAAAAAAAGAGGATAGAGTCAGGAGTCTATTTTATGTGGTCACTCGTTCAGAAACTCACTGAAGAATACATATATTGGGAATAGTCAGAGTCCAGGTCATATGGCAACTCAGTCACAGCATTACATAATAATGCACAATGGGGAAATAATAAGGACTCTATATCATATGGCCTCTCATTCAGAGCTTCAGTGTGTAATAAACAGCTGTAAAGTAGTAGGACTCTATTTAAGGTACCCCAAATGAAGCAGCTCCGTGAATAATACACACATGTGTGAGAGTCAGAAGACTATTTAATATGGACACTCATACAGAACCTCTGATTACTGCCCTTGTGGGGAAAAATCACTAGTCTATTTTATGTGGTGATTCGTTTGGAGAGTCAAAAAATAACGCACGCCTGTGGAGTAAAATGGGGTCTATTTCATAAGGACACTCTTTAAGTGTTTTAGTGAATACTACATATACCTTATAAGTCAGGAATCTCTTTCACATGGCCACTCTTTCAGGGCATCTGTGAATAATACTAACCTCAGAAAGAGTCAAGGGTTTACTTCCAGTGGCTACAAATTCAGAGTATCTGTAAGAAATGAACACCTGGGAAATACATCTGAGTCTCTTTTATATGATTTTAGTCAGAAAATCATTCAATAATACACACCTGTGAAGAGTTAAATATTCTGCATCATATAGCCACTCACATAGAGCCACAGTGAATAAAGCACACCAGAATAAAAGCGGATAATGTTTTCTAAGGCCACTCATTCTGTGCCTCCCTGAATGATACACACCTGGGGAATCTCAGGTTTCTATTTCACTACCAATCATTTAGAACTTTCCTGAATAATTCACAGTCGAGCAATAGTAAGGTGTCTATTTTATATGGCCTCTCATTCAAAGTTTCAGTGAATAATGAATTTCTATGGAGTTACAGGAAGCTGTCATGATAGCCACAAATTAAGTTTCCTGAATGATACACACCTGGGTGATAGTCAGGAGTCTATCGCATATGAACTCTAATACTGTGTAACGCTGAGTAATACACACTGAAGGGAGTGTCAGTAGTCTATTTGGTATGGACACTCATACAGAACCTGTTTGAATAATGGATACATGGAGAAAATGAAAAGTCTATGTCATACATCTACTCATTCAGACAAACAGTGAATAAGGCACATGTGGAGTAATTAGAAGTTTGATTCATATGGTCCCTTTTCACAGCCTCACTGAATATTACATACTTGTGATATAGTCTGAGTCTATTTTTATGGCCACTCATTCAGAGAATCACTGAATAATGCACACCTGTGGAAGAGTCAGAGGTCTTTTTCTATTGCCACCATTGAGAGCCTCACTAAATGTACACACCTGGGGAAATAGTCAGGATTTTCTTTATCCCCTCATTCAGAGTCTCACTAAGTAATGCACACCTTTGGAACAGTCAGGAGACTTCTCAATGTGGCCTCTCATTCAGAGAGTCACTGAGTAATGTGGAGTAGTCAGGAGTCTATGTCATGTAGACACATATTCAGAGCCTCGGTGAATAAGAGAGACCCTTGATATAGGAATCTAATTAATATGGCCACGTCTTTGAGCCTCTCTGAATAATACACAACTGGAGAATAATTTGGAGTCTGTTTTATGGACATTCATTCAGAGCCTCGGTAAATAATGCACACCTGTTGAGTAGCCAGGAGTCTATTTCATTTGGACACTCATTCATAGCCTCAGTGGATAATATGCAGTTAGGATTAGTCAGGATTCCATTTCATATGGCCACTGACTCGTAACCTCAGTGAATAATGCAAGAATGTAAATTTCTCAGCAGTCAATTTCATATAGCCACTCATTCAGAGATTCACTGAATAATACAAATATTTAAGATAGACAGCATCCTGTTTCATATGGTCACACAAGAAGAGCCTCACTGAGTAACACACACCTGGGAAGTGTTAGGGTCTACTGTATATAGCCTCTTTTACAGCCTCAGGGAATAATGCACACGTGTGGAATAGACACTAGTCTATTTTATATGGCCACAAAATCAAAGCCTGAGTGAGTAATACACAACTTCGAAGAGTGACTAGTTTATTCCATATGAACAAATATTTAGAGTCAGAGTCAATAATACACA
>JAKFGQ010000243.1:0-37203 GCA_021498475.1 Saguinus midas | reverse complement strand
TCTAAACGTATGGTTTTCAATGTGTGCATTCAACTTATGGAGTTAAACTCATGTGTTTATGCAGCAGTTTGGAAACACTTTCCGTGGAGAATCTCAAAACAGGCATTTCCAGCCAAATACCGCATATAACGAAATAGCAGTAAAACTCTGCCTAAAACACAGAAGAAACGTATCCTACAATCTGCTCTGCTGTGTTTGTTCAACTAAATTAGTTACATCTGTGTTTAGATTCAGGAGTTTGAAACACGTTTCTGGCAAGAGCTGCGTTTGGACATTCCTGAGTGAATGGGAGTACAGGTTGTATTGAGAAATATCTGCTTCTAAAACCAAAACGGAGCTATCTAAACGTATGGTTTTCAATGTGTGCATTCAACTTACAGAGTTAAACTCGTGTGTTGAAGGGAAGTCTGGAAACGCTTTCTGTGGAGAATCTCAAAACAGGCCTTTCCAGCAGTATTCCGCATATAACGAAATAGCAGTAAGACTGCCTCTAAAACACAGAAAATATGTATCCTTCAATCTTCTCTGCTGTATGTTTTTCTACTAAGTGAGTTATATCTATCTTTAGATTCAGGAGTTTGAAACACGTTTCTGGCAAGAGCTGCGTTTGGACATTTCTCAGTGAATGGGAGTACAGTCTGTAATGAGAAAGATTTTGTTCTAAAACTAAAACGGAGCTATCTAAACGTATGGTTTTCAATGTGTGCATTCAACTTATGGAGTTAAACTACTGTGTTTATGTAGCAATTTGGAAATGCTTTCTGTGGAGAGATCTCAAAACAGGCATTTCCAGCCAAATATTTGCATATTACAAAGAGCAGTAAGACTGCCTCTAAAACACAGAAAATATGTATCCTTCAATCTTCTCTGCTGTATGTTTTTCTACTAAGTGAGTTATATCTATCTTTAGATTCAGGAGTTTGAAACACGTTTCTAGTAAAAGCTTCATTTGGATATTCTTGAGTGAATGGGAGTATATGCTGTAAGGAGAACTCTCTGCTTCTAAAACCAAAACGGAGCTATCTAAACGTATGGTTTTCAATGTGTGCATTCAACTTATGGAGTTAAACTACTGTGTTTATGTAGCAATTTGGAAATGCTTTCTGTGCAGAATCTCAAAACAGTTATTTCCAGCCAAATATTTGCATATTACAAAGAGCAGTAAGACTGTTTCTGAAACACAGAAGAAACGTATTCTTCAATCTGCTCTGCTGTGCGTTTGTTCAACTAAGTGAGTTACATCTATGTTTAGATTCAGGAGTTAGAAACACGGTTCTAGTAAAAGCTTCATTTGGATATTCTTGAGTGTATGGGAGTACAGGTTGTATTGAGAAATATCTCTTTCTAAAAGCAAAATGGAGCTATCTAACAGAATGGTTGTCAATGTGTGCATTCAACTTACGGAGTTAAACTCATGTGTTTATGCAGCAGTTTGGAAACGCTTTCTGTGGAGACTCTCAAAAGAGGCATTTTCACGCAAATACTGGCATCTAACGAGTTACCAGTAAGACTGCCTCTGAAACACAGAAGAAACGTATCCTACAATCTGCTCTGCTGTGCGTTTGTTCAACTACGTGAGTTACATCTATGTTTAGATTCAGGAGTTTGAAACACGTTTCTAGTAAAAGCTGCATTTGGATATTCCTGAGTGAATGGGAGTACAGTCTGTAATGAGAAATATCTGGTTCTAAAACCAAAACGGAGCTATCTAACAGAATGGTTGTCAATGTGTGCATTCAACTTATGGAGTTAAACTCATGTGTTTATGCAGCAGTTTGGAAATGCTTTCTGTGGAGAATCT
Source organism: Saguinus midas (assembly GCA_021498475.1). Classification (NCBI taxonomy): domain Eukaryota; kingdom Metazoa; phylum Chordata; class Mammalia; order Primates; family Cebidae; genus Saguinus; species Saguinus midas. Next base: position 35,402 of record JAKFGQ010000243.1, on the reverse strand, counting down.
CAAAACAGTCATTTCCAGCCAAATACCCGCATATAATGAAATAGCAGTAAGACTGCCTCTGAAACACAGAAGAAACGTATCCTTCAATCTTCTCTGCTGTATGTTTTTCTACTAAGTGAGTTATATCTATCTTTAGATTCAGGAGTTTGAAACACGTTTCTAGTAAAAGCTGCGTTTGCATATTCCCGAGTGAATGGGAGTACAGTCTGTAATGAGAAATATCTGCTTTGAAAAACAAGAAGAAGCTATCCAACAGAATGGTTGTGAATGTGTGCATTCAACTTACGGAGTTAAACTCATGTGTTTATGCAGCAGTTTGGAAATGCTTTCTGTGGAGAATCTCAAAACAGCCATTTCCAGCCAAATACCCGCATATAATGAAATAGCAGTAAGACTGCCTCTAAAACACAGAAAATATGTATCCTTCAATCTGCTCTGCTGTGCGTTTGTTCAACTAAGTGAGTTATATCTATCTTTAGATTCAGGAGTTAGAAACACGTTTCTAGTAAAAGCTGCGTTTGGATATTCTTGAGTGTATGGGAGTACAGGTTGTATTGAGAAATATCTCTTTCTAAAAGCAAAATGGAGCTATCTAACAGAATGGTTGTCAATGTGTGCATTCAACTTACGGAGTTAAACTCATGTGTTTATGCAGCAGTTTGGAAACGCTTTCTGTGGAGACTCTCAAAAGAGGCATTTTCACGCAAATACCGGCATCTAACGAGTTACCAGTAAGACTGCCTCTGAAACACAGAAGAAACGTATCCTACAATCTGCTCTGCTGTGCGTTTGTTCAACTACGTGAGTTACATCTATGTTTAGATTCAGGAGTTTGAAACACGTTTCTAGTAAAAGCTGCGTTTGGATATTCCTGAGTGAATGGGAGTACAGTCTGTAATGAGAAATATCTGGTTCTAAAACCAAAACGGAGCTATCTAACAGAATGGTTGTCAATGTGTGCATTCAACTTATGGAGTTAAACTCATGTGTTTATGCAGCAGTTTGGAAACGCTTTCTGTGGAGAATCTCAAAACAGGCATTTCCAGCCAAATATTTGCATATTACAAAGAGCAGTAAGACTGCCTCTAAAAAACAGAAGAAACGTATCCTTCAATCTTCTCTGCTGTATGTTTTTTCTACTAAGTGAGTTATATCTATCTTTAGATTCAGGAGTTAGAAACACATTTCTATTAAAAGCTGCCTTTGGGTAATGCTGAGTGAAAGGGAGTACAGGCTGTAATGAAAAATATCTGCTTTGAAAAACAAGAAGAAGCTATCCAACAGAATGGTTGTGAATGTGTGCATTCAACTTATGGAGTTAAACTACTGTGTTTATGTAGCAATTTGGAAATGCTTTCTGTGCAGAATCTCAAAACAGCCATTTCCAGCCAAGTACCCTCATATAGCCATATAGCAATATGAGTGCCTCTAAAACACAGAAAATATGTATCCTTCAATCTGCTCAGCTGTGCGATTGTTCAACTAACTAATTTATATCTATCTTTAGATTCAGGAGTAAGAAACACGTTTCTAGTAAAAAATGTGTTTGGATAATACTGAGTGAATGGGAATACAAGCTGTAATGAGAAAGATTTTGTTCTAAAACTAAAACGGAGCTATCTAAACGTATGGTTTTCAATGTGTGCATTCAACCTATAGAGTTAAACTCACATGTTTTTTCAATTTTAATTTTTTATTGTATTTTTGTTTTTGGGGTTCATGTGCAGAACTTGCACGATAGTTGCATAGTTACACACATGGCAGTGTGTTTTGCTGCCTTTCTCCACTTCACCCACACTTGGCATTTTTCACCAGGCTATCCTTCCCCAGCTCCCCCCTTGCTGTTTCTTTTCCATTCTTCTCAGAGACCCCAGTGTGTAGTAGCCTCTCTCTGTGTGTCCTTGTGTTCTCATTCTTCTCACTCACGTATGAGTGAGAATATGTGATATTTTGTTTTCTGTTCTTGTGTCAGTTTGCTGAGAATGATGTTCTCTAGATTAATCCATGTCTTTACAATGGACATGAACTCATGATTTCTGATTGCTGCATAATATTCCATGGTGTATATGTGTCACATTTTCCCATAAATAGTCTTGGTATTGATAAAACATATCTCAAAGTATTGAAAGCTATTTATGACAAACCAACAGCCAATATCATACTTAATGGGCAAAAACTGGAAGTATTCTCTTTGAAATCTGGCACTAGACAAAGAGGTGCTCTCTCACCACTCTTATTCAATATAGTACTGGAAGTTCTAGCCAGAGCAATCAGGCAAGAAAAATAAATAAATGGTATTCCAATAGGAAAGGTGGAAGCCAAATTATCTCTTTTTGCAGACGACATGATAGTATACCTAGAAGACCCCATCACCTCAGCCCAAAAACTCCTGAAACTGATAAGCAACTTCACCAAAGTTTCAGGACATAAAATCAATGTGCAAAAATCACAAGCATTCCTATACACCAATAACAGACTTAAAGAGAACCAAATCAAGAACGAACTGCCATTCAAAATTGCTACAAAGAAAATAAAATACCTAGGAATACAACGCACCAGGAATGTAAAAGACCTCTTCAATGAGAACTACAAACCACTGCTCAACAAAATAAGAGAGGACACAAACAGATGGAGAAACATTCCATGTTCGTGGTTAGGAAGAATCAATATCGTGAAAATGGCTATACTGCCCAATGTAATTTACACAATCAATGCTATCCCCATCAAACTACCATTGAATTTCTTCAAAGAACTGGAGAAAACCACCATGAACTTTGTATGGAACCAAAAGAAAGCCCACATAGTTAAGTCAATTCTAAGCAAAAAATCATATGTTTATGCAGCAGTTTGGAAACTCTTTCTGTGGAGAATCTCAAAACAGGCATTTCCAGTCAAATACCCACATATAAGAAATAGCGGTAAGACTACCTCTAACACAGAAGAAACGTATCCTACAATCTGCTCTGCTGTGTTTGTTCAACTGACTTATATTTTCTTTAATTCAGAAGTTAGAAACACATTTTTAGTAATAGCTGCATTTGGATATTCCTGAGTGAATGGTGGTACATGCTGTATTGAGAAATATCTGGTTCTAAAATCAAAACAAAGCTATCTAACAGAATGGTCTTCAATATGTGCATTCAACTTACAGGGTTAAACTCATGTGTTTATGCAGCAGTTTGTAAACCCTTTCTGTAAAGAATCTAAAACAGGCATTTTCAGCAAAATACCTGCATAGAAAAAATAGCAGTAAGACTGCCTCTAAAACACAGAAGAAACGTATCTTCAATCTGCTCTTCTGTGTCCTTGTTAAACTAAGTGAGTTACATCTATCTTTAGATTCAGGAGTTAGAAACACGTTTCTTCCAGGAGCTGTATTTGGATATTCCTGAGTGAATGGTGGTACATGCTGTATTGAGAAATATCTGGTTCTAAAACCAAAACGGAGCTATCTAACAGAATGGTTGTCAATGTGTGCATTCAACTTATGGAGTTAAACTCATGTGTTTATGCAGCAGTTTGTAAACCCTTTCTGTAAAGAATCTAAAACAGGCATTTCCAGCCAAATCCCAGCATATAACAAATAGCAGTAAGACTGCCTCTAAAACACAGAAGAAACGTATCTTTCAATTTGCTCTGCTGTGTTTGTTCAACTAACTAATTTATATCTATCTTTAGATTCAGAAGTTAGAAACACATTTTTAGTAATAGCTGCGTTTGGATATTCTTGAGTGAATGGGAGTATAAGCTCTAATTAGAAATATCTGGTTTTAAAATCAAAACAAAGCTATCTAACAAATTGGGTGTCAATGTGTGCATTCAACTTACAGGGTTAAACTCATGTGTTTATGCAGCAGTTTGTAAACCTTTCTGTAAAGAATCTAAAACAGGCATTTCCAGCAAAATACCCGATTATAACAAATAGCAGTAAGACTGCCTCTGAAACACAGAAGTAACGTATCCTTCAATCTGCTCTTCTGTGTCCTTGTTAAACTAAGTGAGTTACATCTATCTTTAGATTCAGGAGTCAGAAACACGTTTCTAGTAAAACCTGCATTTGGATAATCCTGAGTGAATGGTGGTACATGCTGTATTGAGAAATATCTGGTTCTAAAATCAAAACAAAGCTATCTAACAAATTGGGTGTCAATGTGTGCATTCACCTTACTGAGTTAATCTGACGTGTGTTTTCAGCAGTTTGTAATCTTATTCTGTGAAGAATCTAAAACAGGACATTTCAGCCAAAATTCCAGCATATAACAAATAGCAGTAATACTGCATCTAAAACACAAAGCAAATGTATCTAACAAACTTCTTTTCTGTGTGTTCGTTCAACTCAGGAGTTGAACCTGCATTTATATGCAGTGAGTTAGAAACATGTTTCTGCTAGGAGCTGCGTTTGTATATTCCAGAGTAAATGAAAGTACATGCTCTATTAAGAAATATCTGGTTCTAAAACGATAAGGGAGAAATCTATCGGAACTGTCTTCTATGTGTGCATTCAACTTACAGAGTTAAACTGATGTGTGTTTGCAGCAGTTTGTAAACCCTTTCCAGAAAGAATCTAAAAACGGACATTTTCAGCCAAATCTCAGCATATGAACAATAGGGTAGTACTGCGTCTAAAACACTTAGCAAACGTATCTAACAAACTGCTCTGCTGTGTTTGTTCAACTCAGAGAGGTAAACCTGCATTTAAATTCAGTGAGTTAGAAACACGTTTCTTCCAGGAGCTGTATTTGGATATTCCAGAGTGAATGGGAGTACATGCTCTATTAAGAAATATCTGGTTCTAAACCAAAAAGGGAGCAATCTAACAGAATGGTCTTCAATATGTGCATTAAACTTATAGAGTTAACATGACATGTATTAGCAGCAGTTTGTAAACCCTTTCTGTAAAGAATCTAAAAACGGACATTTCCAGCCAAATCCCAGCATATAACAAATAGCAGTACTACTGTGTCTAAAACACAAAGCAAACGTATCTAACAAACTGCTCTGCTGTGTGTTTGTTCAACTCAGAGAGTTAAACCTGCATTTAAATTCAGTGAGTTAGAAACACGTTTCTTCCAGGAGCTGCATTTGGATATTCCAGAGTAAATGGAAGTACATGCTGTATTGAGAAATATCTGGTTCTAAAACAAAAAGGGAGCAATCTGACAGAATGGTCTTCAATATGTGCATTCAACTTACAGAGTTTAACTGATGTGTGTTTGCAGCAGTTTGTAAACCCTTTCTGTAAAGAATCTAAAACTGGACATTTCTTGCCAAATCCCAGCATATAACAAATAGCAGTAATACTGCATCTAAAACACAAAGCAAACGTATCTAACAAACTGCTCTGCTGTGTGTTCGTTCAACTCAGAGAGTTGAACCTGCATTTAGATTCAGTGAGTTAGAAACAAGTTTCTTCCAGGAGCTGCCTTTGGATATTCCAGAGTGAATGGGAGTACATGCTGTATTGAGAAATATCTGGTTCTAAAAGAAAAAGGGAGCAATCTAACAGAATGGTCTTCAATGTGCATTCAACTTACAGAGTTAAACTGATGTGTGTTTGCAGCAGTTTGTAAACCCTTTCTGTAAAGAATCTAAAACGGACATTTCCAGCCAAATCCCAGCATATAACAAATAGCAGTAGTACTGTGTCTAAAACACAAAGCAAACGTATCTAACAAACTGCTCTGCTGTGTGTTTGTTCAACTCAGAGAGTTGAACCTGTATTTAGATTCAGTGAGTTAGAAACAGGTTTCTTCCAGGAGCTGCCTTTGGATATTCCAGAGTGAATGGGAGTACATGCTGTATTGAGAAATATCTGGTTCTAAAACGAAAAGGGAGCTATCTAACAGAATGGTCTTCAATGCGTGCATTCAACTTACAGAGTTAAACTGATGTGTGTTTGCAGCAGTTTGTAAACCCTTTCTGTAAAGAATCTAAAAACAGACATTTCCAGCCACATCCCAGCATATAACAAATAGCGGTACTACTGTGTGTAAAACACAAAGCAAACGTATCTAACAAACTGCTCTGCTGTGTGTTTGTTCAACTCAGAGAGTTGAACCTGTATTTAGATTCAGTGAGTTAGAAACACGTTTCTTCCAGGAGCTGCCTTTGGATATTCCAGAGTGAATGGGAGTACATGCTGTATTGAGAAATATCTGGTTCTAAAACAAAAAGGGAGCAATCTAACAGAATGGTCTTCAATGTGTGCATTCAACTTACAGAGTTAAACTGACGTGTGTTTGCAGCAGTTTGTAAACCCTTTCTGTAAAGTATCTAAAAACACATTTCCAGCCAAATCCCAGCATATAACAAATATCAGTGGTACTGCTTCTAAAACACAAAGCAAACGTATCTAACAAAACTGCTCTGCTGTGTGTTTGTTCAACTAAGAGAGATGAACCTGTATTTAGATTCAGCGAGTTAGAAACACGTTTCTTCCCGGAGCTGCGTTTGGATATTCCAGAGTGAATGGGAGTACATGTTGTATTGAGAAATATCTGGTTCTAAAACAAAAAGAGAGCAATCTGACAGAATGGTCTTCAATGTGTGCATTCAACTTACAGAGTTAAACTGATGTGTGTTTGCAGCAGTTTGTAAACAGTTTCTGTAAAGAATCTAAAAACACATTGCCAGCCAAATCCCAGCATATAACAAATAGCAGTAGTACTGCATCTAAAACACAAAGCAAACGTATCTAACAAACTGCTCTGCTGTGTGTTTGTTCAACTCAGAGAGTTTAACCAGTGTTTAGATTCAGTGAGTTAGAAACACGTTTCTTCTGGGAGCTATGTCTGGATATTCCAGAGTGAATGGGAGTACATGCTGTATTGAGAAATATCTGGTTCTAAAAGAAAAAGGGAGCAATTTGACAGAATGGTCTTCAATGTGTGCAGTCAACTTACAGAGTTAAACTGATGTGTGTTTGCAGCAGTTTGTAAACCCTTTCTGTAAAGAATCTAAAACGGACATTTCCCACCAAATCCCAGCATATAACATATAGCAGTAGTACTGCATCTAAAACACAAAGCAAATGTATTTAAGAATATGCTCTGCTGTGTGTTCTTTCAACTCAGAGAGTTGAACCTGTGTTTAGATTCAGCGAGTTAGAAACACGTTTCTTCCAATGGATAAATTTCTGGACACCTGTGTCCTCTCTAGCCTAAACCAGGAGGAAGCCAAAACTGTAAATAGACCAATAACAAGGTCTGCAGTTGAGGCAGCAATTAAGAGCCTACCACACAAAAAAGCCCATATCCAAATGGGTTCATAGCCGAATTCTACCAGACACACAAAGAGGAGCTGGTACCATTTCTTCTGAAACTATTCCAAATAATCCAAAAAGAGGGAACCCTTCCCAGATCATTTTATGAGACCAACATCATCCTGATACCAAAACCCAGCAGAGATTCAACAAGAAAAGAAAACTTCAGGCCGATATTCATGATGAACATAGATTCAAAAATCTTCAATGAAATACTGAAAAACCAACTGCAACAGCACATTAAAAAACTTATCCATCATGATCAAGTAGGATTCATCCCGTGGATGCAAGGCTGATTCAACACAAGCAAGTCTATAAACACCACATAAACAGAACCAAAAACAAAACCACATGATTATCTCAATTGATGCAGAGAAGGCATTTGACAAAATTCAACAGCGCTTTATGCTATAAGCCCTCAATAAACTCGGTATTGATAGAACATATCTCAAAGAAATAAAAGCTATTTGTGACAAACCAACAGCCAATATTATATTGAATGGGCAAAAACTGGAAGAATTCCCTTTGAAATCTGGCACTAGAAAAGGATGCCCTCTTTCACCACTCCTATTCAATATAGTACTGGAAGTTCTAGCCAGGGCAATGAGGCAAAAAAAAAAAAAAATAAAGTGTCTTCAAATAGGAAATGTGAAAGCCAAATTGTCTCTGTTTGCAGATGACATGATAGTATACCTAGAAGACCCCATCACCTCAGCCCAAAAACTCCTGAAACTGATAAGCAACTTCAGCAAAGTCTCAGGATATAAAATCAATGTACAAAAATCACAAGCATTCCTATACAGCAATCACAGACTTAAAGAGAACCAAATCAAAAACAAACTGCTATTCACAATTTCTACAAAGAAAATAAAATACCTAGGAATACAACTTACAAGAAACGTAAGGAACCTCATCAAGAAAAACTAAAAACCACTGTTCAATGAAATAAGAGAGGACACAAACAGATGGAGAAGCATTCCGTGTTCATGGTTAGGAAGAATCAATATTGTGAAAATGGCTATACTGCCAAAAGTAATTTACAGAATCAATGCTATTCTCATCAAGCTACCATTGAATTTCTTCACAGAACTGGAAAAAAACACCATGAACTTCATATGGAACCAAAAGAGAGCCCACATAGCCAAGTCAATTCTAAGCAAAAAGAACACAGCATGAGGCATTACACTACCAGAATTCAAACTATACTACAAGGCTACAGTACTCAAAACAGCATGGTACTGGTACCAAAACAGAGATATAAACCAATGGAACAGAACAGAGGCATCAAAGGCAACACAACATATCTACAACCATACAATCTTTAATAAACCTGACAAAAACAAGCAATGGGGAAAAGATTCCCTTTTCAATAAATGGTGTTGGGAAAACTGTCTAGCATTGTGCAGAAAGCAGAAACTGGACCCCTTTCTGACACCTTACACTAAAATTAATTCCAGATGGATAAAAGACTTAAATGTAAGACCTGGCACTATTAAAAACCCTAGATGAAAATCTAAGCAAAACCATTCAGGACATAGGTGTAGGCAAGGACTTCATGACCAAAACACCAAATGCATTGGCGGCAAAAGCCAAAATAGACAAATGGGACCTAATCAAACTCCACAGCTTCTGCATGGCAAATGAAACAGTCACTAGACTGAATCAGCAACCAACAGAATGGGAAAAAAATCTTTGCAGTTTACCCATCTGACAAAGGGCTGATATCCAGAATTTACAAAGAACTCAAACCAATTTACAGGAGAAAAACAAGCCCATTCAAAAATGGGCAAAGGATATGAACAGACATTTTACAAAAGAAGACATACATGAGGCCAACAAACATGTGAAAAATGTTCATCATCACTGGTCATTAGAGATGCAAATCAAAACCACCTTGAGATACCATCTCACGCCAGTTAGAATGGTGATCATTAAAAAATCTGGAGACAACAAATGCTGGAGAGGATGTGAAGAAATAGGAACACTCTTACACTGTTGGTGGGAGTATACATTAGTTCAACCATTGTGAAAGACAGTGTGGCAATTTTTCAAGGCCTTACAAATAGAAATTCCATTTGTCCCAGCAATCCCATTACTGGGTATATATCCAAAGGACAAAATCATTCTACTATAAGAACTCAGGCACACGAATGTTCATTGCAGCACTGTTCACAATAGCAAAGACCTGGAACCAACCCAAATGCCCATTGATGATAGACTGTACTGGGAAAATGTGGCACATATACACCATGGAATATTATGCAGCCATCAAAAATCATGAGTTTGGGTCCTTTGTAAGGACATGGATGAATATGGAGAACATCATTCTCAGCAAACTGAAACAAGAACAGAAAATAAAATACCATATATTTTCACTCATAGGCAGGTGAGAAAAAATGAGAACACATCGACACATGGAAAAGGGTACTACACACTGGGGTCTATTGGGGAGAATAAAGGAGGGACCTCAGGGGAGAAGCTGGGGAGGGATAGCCTGGAAAGAAATGCCAAGTGTGGGTGAAGCGGAGGAAGGCAGCAAAACACACTGCCATGTGTGTACCTATGCAACTATCTTGCACGTTCTGCACATGTACCCCAAAGCCTAAAATGCAATAAAAATTTAAAATTAAAAAAAAAAAGAAATAAAGTGTCTTCAAATAGGAAATGTGAAAGCCAAATTGTCTCTGTTTGCAGATGACATGATAGTATACCTAGAAGACCCCATCACCTCAGCCCAAAAACTCCTGAAACTGATAAGCAACTTCAGCAAAGTCTCAGGATATAAAATCAATGTACAAAAATCACAAGCATTCCTATACAGCAATCACAGACTTAAAGAGAACCAAATCAAAAACAAACTGCTATTCACAATTTCTACAAAGAAAAGAAAATACCATATATTTTCACTCATAGGCAGGTGAGAAAAAATGAGAACACATCGACACATGGAAAAGGGTACTACACACTGGGGTCTATTGGGGAGAATAAAGGAGGGACCTCGGGGGAGAAGCTGGGGAGGGATAGCCTGGAAAGAAATGCCAAGTGTGGGTGAAGCGGAGGAAGGCAGCAAAACACACTGCCATGTGTGTACCTATGCAACTATCTTGCACGTTCTGCACATGTACCCCAAAGCCTAAAATGCAATAAAAATTTAAAATTAAAAAAAAAAAGCACGTTTCTTCCAGAAGCTGCGTTTGGGTATTCCAGAGTGAATGGGAATACATGCTGTATTGATAAATATCTGGTTCTAAAACAAAAAGGGAGCTATCTAACCGAATGGTTCTCAATGTGTGCATTCAACATAAAGGGTTAAACTAATGTGTGTTTGCAGGTGTTTGTAAACCCTTTCTGTAAAGAATCTAAAAACGCACATTTCCAGCCAAATCCCAGTATATAACAAATAGCAGTACTACTTCGTCTAAAAAACAAAGCAAACGTATTTAACGAACTGCTCTGGTGTGTGTGTTCATTCAACTCATAAAGTTGAAACTGTGTTTAGATTCAGCGAGTTAAAAACACGTTTCTTCCAGAAGCTGCATTTGGATATTCCAGAGTGAATGGGAGTACATGCTGTATTGATAAATATCTGGTTCTAAAACAAAAAGGGAGCAATCTAACAGAATGGTCTTCAATGTGTGCATTCAACTGACAGAGATAAACCGATGTGTGTTTGCAGGTGTTTGTAAACCCTTTCTGTGAAAAATCTAAAACGGACATTTTAAGCCAAATCCCAGCATATAACAAATAGCAGTAGTACTGCGTCTAAAACACAAAGCAAACGTATTTAACGAACTGCTCTGGTGTGTGTGTTCATTCAACTCAGAGAGTTGAAACTGTGTTTAGATTCAGTGAGTTAAAACACGTTTCTTCCAAAAGCTGCGTTTGGATATTCCAGAGTGAATGGGAGTACATGCTGTATTGAGAAATATCTGGTTCTAAAACAAAATGGAGAAATCTAGCAGAATGGTCCTCAATGTGCATTCAACTTACAGAGTTAAACTGATGTGTGTTTGCAGCAGTTTTAAACCCTTTCTGTAAAGAATCTAAAAACGGACATTTCCAGCCAAATCCCAGCATATAAAAAATAGCAGTAGTACTGCATCTAAAAAACAAAGCAAACGTATCTAACAAACTGCTCTGCTGTGTGTTCGTTCAACTAAGAGAATTGAACCTGTGTTTAGATTCAGCGAGTTAGAAACACGTTTCTTTCAGGAACTGCGTTTGGATATTCCAGACTGAATGGGAGTACATGCTGTATTGAGAAATATCTATGTCTAAAACAAAAAGAGAGCTATCTAGCAGAATGGTCCTCAATGTGTGCATTCAACTTACAGAGTTAAACAGATGTGTGTTTGCAGCAGTCTTTAAACCCTTTTTGTAAAGAATTATGAAAACGGACATTTTCAGCCAAATCCCTTCATATGAGAAATAGCAGTAGTTCTGCGTCTAAAACACAAAGGAAACGTATCTAAAAAACTGCTCTGCTGTGTGTTTGTTCAACTCAGAAAGTTGAACCTGTGTTTAGATTCAGCGAATTAGAAACACGTTTCTTGCAGGGGCCGCGTTTGGATATTCCAGAGTGAATGGGAGTACATGGTGTATTGAGAAATATCTGGTTCTAAAACAAAAAGGGAGCTATCTAACAGAATGGTCTTCAATGTGTGTATTAAACCTACAGAGTTAAACTGATGTTTGTTTGCAGCAGTTTGTAAACCCTTTGTTTAAAGAATCTAAAACGGACATTTTCAGCCAAATCCCAGCATATAGCAAATAGCAGTAGTATCTTTCTAAAACAGAAAGCAATTTTATCTTACAAACTGCTCTGCTGTGTTTTCATTCAGTGAGTTAAAACACGTTTGTTCTAGGAGGTGCGTTTGGATATTCCAGACTGAATGGGAGTACATGCTGTATTGAGAAATATCTGGTTCTAAAACGAAAATGCAGCTATATAACAGAAAGGTTTTCAATGTGTGCATTCAACATAAAGGGTTAAACTAATGTGTGTTTGCAGGTGTTTGTAAACCCTTTGTTTAAAGAATCTAAAACGGACATTTTCAGCCAAATCCTTCATATGAGAAATAGCAGTAGTTCTGCGTCTAAAACACAAAGCAAACGTATCTAACAAACTGCTCTGCTGTGTGTTCATTCAACTCATAAAGTTGAAACTGTGTTTAGATTCAGCGAGTTAAAAACACGTTTCTTCTAGGAGGTGCGTTTGGATATTCCAGACTGAATGGGAGTACATGCTGTATTGAGAAATATCTGGTTCTAAAACAAAAGGAGCTATCTAACAGAAAGGTTTTCAATGTGTGCATTGACTTACAGAGTTAAACTGATGTGCGATTGCAGCAGTTTGTAAACCCTTTCTGTAAAGAATGTGACAACGGACATTTAAAGCTAAATTTCAGCATATAACAAATAGCAGTAGTTCTGCGTCTAAAACACAAAGCAAATGTATCTTACAAACTGCTCTGCTGTGTGTTCGTTCAACTAAGAGCCTGTGTTTAGATTCAGCGAGTTAAAAACATGTTTCTTCTAGGAGGTGCGTTTGGATATTTCCAAATGCATGGGAATATATGCAGTATTGAGAATATCTGGTTCTAAAACAAAAACAGTGCTATGTAACAGAATGGTTGTCAATGTGTGTATTCAACTTCCAGAGTTAAACATATGTGTGTTTGCAGCAGTTTTAAACCCTTTCTGTAAAGAATCTAAAACTGACTTTTACAGCCAAATCCCAGCATATAGCAAATAGCAGTAGTACTGCATCTAAAACACAAAGGAAACGTATCTAAAAACTGCTCTGCTGTGTGTTCGTTCAACTAAGAGAGTTAAACCTGTGTTTAGATTCAGCGAGTTAAAAACATGTTTCTTCTAGGAGCTACGTTTGGATCTTGCAGAGGTCAATGGAGTATATGTTGTTTTGAGAATTATCTGGTTCTAAAACAAAAACGGGGCTATCTAACAGAATGGTTTTCAATGTGTGCATTCAACTTACAGAGTTAAACTAAAGTGTGTTTGTAGCAGTTTTTAACCGCTTTCTGTAAAGCATCTAAAACAGACATTTCCAGCCAAATCAAAGCATACAACAAATAGCAGAAAGACTGTTCGTAAAACACAAAACATACAAATGTTACAAACTGCTCTGCTGTGTTTTCATTCAACTCAGTGAGTTGAACCTATGTTTAGATTCAGCGAGTTAAAAACACGTTTGTTCTAGGAGGTGCATTTGGATATTCCAGAGTGAATGGGAGTACATGCTATATTGAGAAATATCTAGTTCTGAAATGAAAACATAACTATTCAACAGAATAATCTTCCATAGTTAATCTGATGGGTGTTTGCAGCACTTGGTAAACCCTTTCTGTAAAGAATGTGACAACGGACATTTAAAGCTAAATTTCAGCATATAACAAATAGCAATAAGACTGAGTCTAAAACACAAAGCAAATGTATCTTACAAACTGCTCTGCTGTGTGTTTGTTCAACTAAGAGAATTGAACCTGTGTTTTCATTCAGTGAGTTAGAAATACGTTTCTTCTAGGAGGTGCTTTTGGATATCCCAGAGTGAATGGGAGTACATGTTGTATTGGAAATTATCTGGTTCTAAAACGAAAATGCAGCTATCTAACAGAAAGGTTTTCAATGTGTACATTAAACTTATAATGTTAAAGTGATTGTGTATGCAGCAGTTTCTACATCATTTCTTTGGAGAATCCAAAAACGTTTATTTCCAGACAAATTTCAGCATGTTAGAAATCGGAGTAATACTATGTCTAAAACACAGAACAAACATATTTTTCAAACTGCTTTCTTGTGTGTTTGTTAAACTAAGAGAGTTGAATATATGTTTAGATGTACTGAGTTAAAAACACGTTTCTTTTAGGAGCTCCATTTATACATTCCAGAGTGTATGGGACTACTTGCTGTAATGAGCAATATCTTATTCTGAAATGAAAACAGAGCTTTGTGACACAATGGTTGTCAATGTGTGCATTGACTTACAGAGTTAACCTGATGTGTATGGAGCAGTTTGGAATGGTTTTTAGATCAAAAATCTGAAAACGGAAACTTCTAGCCAAATCCCTGCATATAAAAAATAGAAGTAATACTGCGTCCGCAACAGAAAAAACGTATCTTTTAAACTGCTCAGCTGTGTGTTCGTTCAATTAAGAGAGTTGAATCTTTGTTTAGATTGAGCGAGTTAGAAACCTGTTTTTTCTTGTAGCTGCATTTGTACATTCCAGAGAGAATGCGTGTATATGCTGTAATGAGAAATATATGGTTCTAAAGTGAAAAGAGAACTCTAACAAAATGGTTGTCAACTTGTGTATTCAACCTACAGAGTTAAACTGATATGTGTATGTAGCACTTTGGAATCTCTTTCTGTGGAGACTCTAAAAACGGACATTCTCAGCCAAAACCCAGCATATAAGAAATAGACTGCATCTAAAACACAAAACAAACCTATTTTTAAACTGCTCTGCTGTGTGTTCATTCAGCTAAGAGAGCTTAATCTACGTTTAGATTCAGCGAGTTAGAACACGTTTCTTCTAGGAGCTGTGTTTGAACATTCCATATTGAATGGGAATATATGCTGTAATGAGAAATATCTGGTTCTAAAACAAAAACAGTGCTATGTAACAGAATGGTTGTCAATGTGTGCACTCAACTTACAGAGTTAAACTCATGTTTGTATGCAGAAGTTTGAAAATTCTTTCTGTTTAAAATCTAAAACAGACATTTCCAGCCAAATCAAAGCATACAACAAATAGCAGAAAGACTGTTCGTAAAACACAAAACAAACCTATTTTTAAACTGCTCAGCTGTGTGTTCGTTCAACTAAGAGAATTGAACCTGTGTTTTCATTCAACTCAGTGAGTTGAACCTATGTTTAGATTCAGCGAGTTAGAACACGTTTCTTCTAGGAGGTGCGTTTGGATATTCCAGAGTGAATGGGAGTACATGCTATATTGAGAAATATCTGGTTCTAAAACAAAAACAGTGCTATGTAACAGAATGGTTTTCAATGTGTGCATTGACTTACAGAGTTAAACTAAAGTGTGTTTGCAGCAGTTTTAACCGCTTTCTGTAAAGCATCTAAAACAGACATTTTTTGCTGTATCCTGGAACATAAGAAATAGCAGTGAGAGTCTTAGAGCAAAATGATTGTTTAGAAATAGCTGAGGATTGCAGCTCTCAGTGAAAGTGCAGAGGGTGAGTGGATGCTGCATTTCCATACGAATCTTTATTGTCCACAGATGAAGAGATTCCCAGGTGGAGAATCCCTTTGCATCACCAGCACAGCTGTATTGGCCAGTGCAGCTGTTTTGCAGGTGCCCCAGTGCAGCAGTTCTTTATACAAAACATACTGGTTTTTGTTGCCCATTTAAGCTGGCAATTTGAGCTTCAGGAAGGCAGATTCACCCATTTATCTGATTAGACAGGGGACTCAAGCTGGAGCCAAGCCAGGAGATTCTTAGGCAAAAAAGCACCACAAATCTCAGTGCTGTTGTTTCAGCCAGCGCAGTGGATCACCACATGGGAAATCACACAGATCCTGGTGCCTTTTCAGCAGATGACTGGAACACTTGGCAGAAAGTGAACCATTCAACTTAAAAAAAGGCTCTGAGGCAAAGAACCAGGTGATCAAGCTTGGTGG
The DNA here is from genome assembly GCA_021498475.1 of Saguinus midas. NCBI lineage: Eukaryota > Metazoa > Chordata > Mammalia > Primates > Cebidae > Saguinus > Saguinus midas. The sequence goes on along the minus strand of JAKFGQ010000243.1, from coordinate 19,479 downwards.
GTGCCACCACTACAAAAGCAAAAGAAAAACCTCAATTGGAAATGATCGGGTTGAGAGTTTCAAGGCAAGCACAGCGGAACCCACGATGGTGAAGCTTAGTGGGGGAGGGACGTCTGCTAATACCGAGGTATGACACCTATAGGGAATTAGTCTGCCAATGCTGAGGCAACCCACCATAATAAAGAGTTTCCACCATTACAGAGGCGGGCCACCACTGTGGAGGCAGTTCTAACCACACTTATATAAACAGGACTGCAGGAAAGTTCACACAGCAGCAGGGTGGAACCCACAGCAACTCAGCAAAGTTTCTGCAGGCAAACAGTGACTAGGCTGCCTTCTTGCTGGGTAGGGAAGCCCTGAAAAAAAAAGGCAGCAGCAAAACGGAAACTCATAAATAAAGCCCTAACTCCCCGGGACAGAGCACCTGAGATAAAAAAAAGGGGGTTTATGAGTTCTGCTACAGCAGACTTAAAAGTCCCTGCCTAGCAGCTCTGAATGAACAATGGAGCTCACAGCTCAACACTTGAGCTTTATAAATGACAGACTTTCTTCTGAAGCAGCTTGCTGACCCCGTATATCCAAAGAGTCACCTCACAAAGGACTGATCAGACTGACATGTGGTGGGCATCATTCTTGGACAAAGATAGCAAAAAAAAAAAAAACTGGTAGCAACTCTTACTGTTCTTCAGCTGCTGCAGGTGATTCCCAGGCAAGCAGGGCCTGGAGTGGACCTCAGCAGTCCTAAAGCAGAGAAGCCAGACTGTTAGAAGGATAACTAAGAAACAGAAATAACTTCATCATCAACAATCTGAACATCCACTTAGAGACCCAATCTAAAAATCAGAAACTACAAAGATGACAGGTGGATATCCACAAAGATGGGAAGAACCAGTGAAAAAAGGAGAAAACACCCATAGTTAGAACACCTCTCTTCCTACAAGGGATCACAACTCCTCACCAGCAATGGAACAAAGCTGGATGGAGATTGAGTGTGATGAAATGACAGAATCAGACTTCAGAAGGGGGGTAATGAGAAACCTCTGTGAGCTAAAAGAACATGTTCTAAATCAATGCAAAGAAACTAAGAACCTTGAAAAAAATTTAATAAAATGAAGACAAGAATGGACAATTTAGAGAGGAATATAAGTGAATTGATGGAGCTGAAAAACACAACATGAGAACTTCATGAAACATGCACAAGTTTCAAGAGCTGAATAGACCAAGCAGAAGAAAGGATATCAAAGGTCGAGAATCAACTCAACAAAATAAAGTGAGAAGGCAAGATTAGAGAAAAAAGCATAGAAAAAAGTGAACAAACTTTCCAAGAAATATGGGACTATGTGAAAAGACCTGATCTAAGTTTGATAGGTGTATGTTAATGTGATGAAGAGAATGAATCCAAGCTGGAAAACACTCCTCAGGATATTATCCAAAATGACATCCCCAACCTAGCAAGGTGGGCCAATATTCAAGTCCAGAAAATACAGAGAACATGACAAAGATATTTCTCAAAAAGATCAACCCCAAAGCATATAATGGTCAGATTCACCAGGGCTGAAATGAAGGAGAAAATGCTCAGGGAAGTCAGAGAGAAAGGTCAGGTTACCCACAAAAGGAAGCCCATCAGACTCACAGCAGATCTCTCAGCAGAAACCCTACAAGCCAGAAGAGAGTGGAGACCAATATTCCACAACCTTAAAGAAAAGTACTTTCACCCCAGAATTTCAAAACCAGCCTAACTAAGCTTTATAAGTCAAAGAAAACTAAAATCCTTTGCCAACAAGCAAGTACTCAGAGATTTTGTCACGATCAGGCCCATTTCAAGAATTCTTGAAAGAGGCACTGCACATAGAGAGGAACAACCAGTACCAGCCACTCCTAAAACATACCAAATGGTAAAGAACATCAACAAAATGAAGAATCTGCATTAACTAATGGGCAAAACTGCAAGCTAGCTTCAAAATGGCAGTATCAAATTCACACATAGCAATATTAACCCAAAATGCAAATGGACTAAATGCCCCAATCCAAAGACACAGACTGGCAAACTAGATAAAAAGCCAAAACCCATCGGTGTGCTGTACCAAGAAAACCCATCTCATATGCAAGGATACACAAAGGCTCAAAATAAAGAAATGGAGAAAGATTAACCAAGCAAATGGAGAGCAAAAAAGCAGGAGTTGCAATTCTCTTCTCTAATAAAATAGACTTTAAAGCAACAAAGATAAAAAGAGACAAAGAAGGACACTACATAATGGTAAAAGAATCGATGCAACAAAAAGAGCTAATGATTCTAAATATATACACACCCAATACAGGAGCACCCGGATACATAAGGCAAGTTCTTAATGACTTACAAAGAGACTTAGACTCCCACACAATAATAGTGGGAGACTTTAACACTTCATTGTCAATGTTAGACACATCAACCAGACAGAAAATTGACAAAGATATCCAGGATTTGAACTCAGACCTGGAACAAGCAAATCTAATAGATATTTACAAAACTCTCCATCCTAAATCCACAGAATATACATACTTCTCAGCACCACATCACACCTACTCTAAAATTGACCACATAATTGAAAGTAAAGCACCTCAGCAAATGCAGAAGAATGGAAATCATAACAAACAGTCTCTCAGACCACAATGCAATCAAGTTAGAACTCAGAATTCAGAAACTAACTCAGAACTGCACAGCTTCATGGAAACTGAACAACTGGCTCTTGAATGTTGACTGGATAAACATTGAAATGAAGGCAAAAATAAAGATGTTCTTTGAAACCAATGAGAACGAAGACACAGCATACAAGAATCTCTGGGACACATTTAAAGCAATCTCTACAGGCAAATATATAGCAATAAGTGCCCACATGAGAAGAAGGAGAAATCCAAAATTGACACCCTATCATCAAAATGGAAAGAGTTAGAGGAGCAAGATAAAAAAACTCAAAACCAAGCAGAAGGCAAGAAATAACTAAGATCACAGCAGAACTGAAGGAGATAGGGACACATAAAACCCTTCAAAAAATCAATATATCTGGGGCTGGTTTTTCAAAAGATCAACCCCAAAGCATATAATGGTCAGATTCACCAGGGCTGAAATGAAGGAGAAAATGCTCAGGAAGTCAGAGAGAAAGGTCAGGTTACCCACAAAAGGAAGCCCATCAGACTCACAGCAGATCTCTCAGCAGAAACCCTACAAGCCAGAAGAGAGTGGAGACCAATATTCCACAACCTTAAAGAAAAGTACTTTCACCCCAGAATTTCAAAACCAGCCTAACTAAGCTTTATAAGTCAAAGAAAACTAAAATCCTTTGCCAACAAGCAAGTACTCAGAGATTTTGTCACGATCAGGCCCATTTCAAGAATTCTTGAAAGAGGCACTGCACATAGAGAGGAACAACCAGTACCAGCCACTCCTAAAACATACCAAATGGTAAAGAACATCAACAAAATGAAGAATCTGCATTAACTAATGGGCAAAACTGCAAGCTAGCTTCAAAATGGCAGTATCAAATTCACACATAGCAATATTAACCCAAAATGCAAATGGACTAAATGCCCCAATCCAAAGACACAGACTGGCAAACTAGATAAAAAGCCAAAACCCATCGGTGTGCTGTACCAAGAAAACCCATCTCATATGCAAGGATACACAAAGGCTCAAAATAAAGAAATGGAGAAAGATTAACCAAGCAAATGGAGAGCAAAAAAGCAGGAGTTGCAATTCTCTTCTCTAATAAAATAGACTTTAAAGCAACAAAGATAAAAAGAGACAAAGAAGGACACTACATAATGGTAAAAGAATCGATGCAACAAAAAGAGCTAATGATTCTAAATATATACACACCCAATACAGGAGCACCCGGATACATAAGGCAAGTTCTTAATGACTTACAAAGAGACTTAGACTCCCACACAATAATAGTGGGAGACTTTAACACCCCATTGTCAATATTAGACAGATCAACCAGACAGAAAATTGACAAAGATATCCAGGATTTGAACTCAGACCTGGAACAAGCAAATCTAATAGATATTTACAAAACTCTCCATCCTAAATCCACAGAATATACATACTTCTCAGCACCACATCACACCTACTCTAAAATTGACCACATAATTGAAAGTAAAGCACTCCTCAGCAAATGCAGAAGAATGGAAATCATAACAAACAGTCTCTCAGACCACAATGCAATCAAGTTAGAACTCAGAATTCAGAAACTAACTCAGAACTGCACAGCTTCATGGAAACTGAACAACTGGCTCTTGAATGTTGACTGGATAAACATTGAAATGAAGGCAAAAATAAAGATGTTCTTTGAAACCAATGAGAACGAAGACACAGCATACAAGAATCTCTGGGACACATTTAAAGCAATCTCTACAGGCAAATATATAGCAATAAGTGCCCACATGAGAAGAAGGAGAAATCCAAAATTGACACCCTATCATCAAAATGGAAAGAGTTAGAGGAGCAAGATAAAAAAACTCAAAACCAAGCAGAAGGCAAGAAATAACTAAGATCACAGCAGAACTGAAGGAGATAGGGACACAAAAAACCCTTCAAAAAAAAATCAATATATCTGGGGGCTGGTTTTTCGAAAAGATCAACAAAATAGACCACTAGCCAGATTAATAAAAATAAAAGAAAGAATAACCAAATAGTTAAAATTAAAAAGATAAAGGGGATATCACCACAGATTCCACAAAATTTCAAAACATCATCAGAGATTATTACAAACAACTCTATGCTCATAGAGTAAACCTGGAAGAAATGGATAAATTCCTGGACACTTGCCTCTTCTCAAGCCTAAACCAGAAAGAAGCCAAACCCCTGAACAGACCAGATCTTCAGACAAGATCTGAAGTTGAAGCAGCAATTGAAAGCCTATCACACAAAAGAAGCCCAGGCTCAGATGGGTTTACAGCAGAATTCTACCAGGCACATGAAGAGGAGCTGGTACCATTCCTTCTGAAACTATTCCAAATAATCCAAAAAGAGAGAATTCTTCCCAAATTATTTTATGAGACCAACATCATCCTGATACCAAAACCCAGCAGAGACTCAACAAGAAAAGAAAACTTCAGGCCAATATCCATTATGAACAGTGATGCAAAAATCAAAATAAAATACTGGCAAGCCAATTGCAACAGCACATCAAAAAGCTTATCCACCATGGTCAAGTAGGATTCATCCCGGGAATGCAAAACTTGTTCAACATAAACAAGTCTATAAACGTAATTCACCACATAAACAGAATCAAAGACAAAACCACATGATTATCTCAATTGATGCAGAGAAGTCCTTTGACAAAATTCAACAGCCCTTTATGCTAAAAACCCTCAATAAACTAGGTATTGATGGAACGTATCTCAAAATACTAGAAGCTGTTTATGACAAACCAACAGCCAATATTATACCGAATGAGCAAAAATGGAAGCATTTCCATTGAAATCTGGCACTAGACATGATGCCCTCTCTCACCACTCCTATTCAATATAGTACTGGAAGTTCTAGCCAGAGCAATCAGGCAGTAAAAGAAATAAAGCCTATTCAAATAGAAAAGGAGGAAGCCAAATTATCTGTATTTGCAGACGACATGATTGTATATCTAGAAGACCCCATGTTCTCAGCCCAAAATCTCCTGAAACTGATAAGCAGGTTCAGCAAAGTCTCAGAATACAAAATCAATGTGCAAAAATTACAAGCATTCCTATACACAAATGTCAGACTTAAAGAGAGCCAAATCAAGAATAAACTTCCATTCCAAATTGCTACAAATTGTATAAAATAACTAGGAATACAACTAACAAGTAACGTAAAGAACCTCTTCAAGGAGAACTACAAGCCACTGCTCAATGAAATAAGAGAGGACATAAACACATGGAGAAACAATCCATGTTCATGGTTAGGAAGAATCAATATTGTGAAAATGGCCATACTGCCCAAAGTAATTTAGAGATTAAATACTATCCCCATCAAGGTACCAATGACCTTCTTCACAGAACTGGAAAAACACCTTAAGCTTTATATGGAACCAAAAAGAGCCCACATAGCCAAGTCAATTCTAAGCAAAAAGAACACAGCAGGAGGCATCACACTACTGGACTTCAAACTATACTACAAGTCTACAGTAATCAAAACAGCATGGTACTGATACCAAAACAGAGATGTAGACCAATGGAACAGAACAGAGGCCTCAGAGGTGACACAGCATATCTACCACCATGCAATCTTTGATAAACCTGACAAAAACAAGCAATGGGGAAAGGATTCCCTTTTTAATAAATGGTGTTGGGAGAACCAGCTAGCTATGTGCAGAAAGCAGAAACTGGACCCCTTCCTGATACATTACACTGAAATTAACTCCAGATGGATTAAAGACTTAAACATAAGACCAAACACCATAAAAACCCTAGAAGAAAATCTAGGCAAAACTATTCAGGACATAGGAGTAGGCAAGGACTTCATGACCAAAACACCAAAAGCATTGGCAACAAAAGCCAAAATAGACAAATGGGACCTAATCAAACTTCACAGCTTCTGCACAGCAAAAGAAAACATCATTAGAGTGAATTGGCAACCAACAAAATGGGAAAAATTTTTGCAGCTTATGTATCTGACAAAGGGCTAATATCCAGAATCTACAAAGAACTAAAACAAATTTACAAGAAAAAGACAAACAAGCCCATTCAAAAGTGGGCTAAGGATATGAACAGACACTTTACAAAACAAGACATACACGAGGCCAACAAACATATGAAAAAATGCTCATCATCACTGGTCATTAGAGAATTGCAAATCAAAACTACATTGGGATACTGTCCCAAGCCAGGTAGAATGGTGATCATTAAAAAATCTGGAGACAACAGATGCTGGAGAGAATGTGGAGAAATAGGAACACTTTTACCCTTCTGGTGGGAGTGTACATTAGTTCAACCATTGTGGAAGACAGTGTGGCAATTTTTCAAGGACCTAGAAATAGAAATTTCAGGGGCCCAAAGTGGCTCTGGCCGGATGTCGTGGCGCTTGCGAAGGTGAGGCCATGAGTTCAAGGCCAACCTCAGCAACCTTACAAGCTCTCATTGATTGGCAAAAAAAAAAAAATTCATTTAACCCAGCAATCCCATTACTGGGTATATATCCAAAGGACTATAAATTGTTCTACTATAAGAACTCATGCACACGAATGTTTATTGCAGTACTGTTTACAATAGCAAAGACCTGAACCAACCCAAATGCTCATCAATAATAGAGAGGACAGGGAAAATGTGGCACATATACACCATGGAATATTATGCAGCAATCAAAAACGATGAGTTTGTGTTTTCTGTAGGGACATGGATGAACCTGGAGACCATCATTCTCAGCAAACTGTCACAAGAACAGAAAATAAAATACTGGCAAGCCAATTGCAACAGCACATCAAAAAGCTTATCCACCATGGTCAAGTAGGATTCATCCGGGAATGCAAAACTTGTTCAACATAAACAAGTCTATAAACGTAATTCACCACATAAACAGAATCAAAGACAAAACCACATGATTATCTCAATTGATGCAGAGAAGTCCTTTGACAAAATTCAACAGCCCTTTATGCTAAAACCCTCAATAAACTAGGTATTGATGGAACGTATCTCAAAATACTAGAAGCTGTTTATGACAAACCAACAGCCAATATTATACTGAATGAGCAAAATGGAAGCATTTCCATTGAAATCTGGCACTAGACATGATGACCTCTCTCACCACTCCTATTCAATATAGTACTGGAAGTTCTAGCCAGAGCAATCAGGCAGTAAAAGAAATAAAGCCTATTCAAATAGAAAAGGAGGAAGCCAAATTATCTGTATTTGCAGACGACATGATTGTATATCTAGAAGACCCCATGTTCTCAGCCCAGAATCTCCTGAAACTGATAAGCAGGTTCAGCAAAGTCTCAGAATACAAAATCAATGTGCAAAAATTACAAGCATTCCTATACACAAATGTCAGACTTAAAGAGAGCCAAATCAAGAATAAACTTCCATTCCAAATTGCTACAAATTGTATAAAATAACTAGGAATACAACTAACAAGTAATGTAAAGAACCTCTTCAAGGAGAACTACAAGCCACTGCTCAATGAAACAAAAGAGGACATAAACACATGGAGAAACAATCCATGTTCATGGTTAGGAAGAATCAATATTGTGAAAATGGCCATACTGCCCAAAGTAATTTAGAGATTAAATACTATCCCCATCAAGGTACCAATGACCTTCTTCACAGAACTGGAAAAAAACACCTTAAGCTTTATATGGAACCAAAAAAGAGCCCACATAGCCAAGTCAATTCTAAGCAAAAGAAAAAAAAAAAAACACAGAAGGAGGCATCACACTACTGGACTTCAAACTATACTACAAGTCTACAGTAATCAAAACAGCATGGTACTGATACCAAAAACAGAGATGTAGACCAATGGAACAGAACAGAGGCCTCAGAGGTGACACAGCATATCTACCACCATGCAATCTTTGATAAACCTGACAAAAACAAGCAATGGGGAAAGGATTCCCTTTTTAATAAATGGTGTTGGGAGAACCGGCTAGCTATGTGCAGAAAGCAGAAACTGGACCCCTTCCTGATACATTACACTTAAATTAACTCCAGATGGATTAAAGACTTAAACATAAGACCAAACACCATAAAAACCCTAGAAGAAAATCTAGGCAAAACTATTCAGGACATAGGAGTAGGCAAGGACTTCATGACCAAAACACCAAAAGCATTGGCAACAAAAGCCAAAATAGACAAATGGGACCTAATCAAACTTCACAGCTTCTGCACAGCAAAAGAAAACATCATTAGAGTGAATTGGCAACCAACAAAATGGGAAAAATTTTTGCAGCTTATGTATCTGACAAAGGGCTAATATCCAGAATCTACAAAGAACTAAAACAAATTTACAAGAAAAAAACAAGCCCATTCAAAAGTGGGCTAAGGATATGAACAGACACTTTACAAAACAAGACATACACGAGGCCAACAAACATACGAAAAAATGCTCATCATCACTGGTCATTAGAGAATTGCAAATCAAAACTACATTGGGATACCGTCCCAAGCCAGGTAGAATGGTGATCATTAAAAAATCTGGAGACAACAGATGCTGGAGAGAATGTGGAGAAATAGGAACACTTTTACCCTTCTGGTGGGAGTGTACATTAGTTCAACCATTGTGGAAGACAGTGTGGCAATTTTTCAAGGACCTAGAAATAGAAATTTCAGGGGCCCAAAGTGGCTCTGGCCGGATGTCGTGGCACTTGCGAAGGTGAGGCCATGAGTTCAAGGCCAACCTCAGCAACCTTACAAGCTCTCATTGATTGGCAAAAAAAAAAAAATTTATTTAACCCAGCAATCCCATTACTGGGTATATATCCAAAGGACTATAAATTGTTCTACTATAAGAATTCATGCACACGAATGTTTATTGCAGTACTGTTTACAATAGCAAAGACCTGGAACCAACCCAAATGCTCATCAATAATAGAGAGGACATAAACACATGGAGAAACAATCCATGTTCATGGTTAGGAAGAATCAATATTGTGAAAATGGCCATACTGCCCAAAGTAATTTAGAGATTAAATACTATCCCCATCAAGGTCCCAATGACCTTCTTCACAGAACTGGAAAAAAACACCTTAAGCTTTATATGGAACCAAAAAAGAGCCCACATAGCCAAGTCAATTCTAAGCAAAAGAACACAGCAGGAGGCATCACACTACTGGACTTCAAACTATACTACAAGTCTACAGTAATCAAAACAGCATGGTACTGATACCAAAACAGAGATGTAGACCAATGGAACAGAACAGAGGCCTCAGAGGTGACACAGCATATCTACCACCATGCAATCTTTGATAAACCTGACAAAAACAAGCAATGGGGAAAGGATTCCCTTTTTAATAAATGGTGTTGGGAGAACCAGCTAGCTATGTGCAGAAAGCAGAAACTGGACCCCTTCCTGATACATTACACTGAAATTAACTCCAGATGGATTAAAGACTTAAACATAAGACCAAAACACCATAAAAACCCTAGAAGAAAATCTAGGCAAAACTATTCAGGACATAGGAGTAGGCAAGGACTTCATGACCAAAACACCAAAAGCATTGGCAACAAAAGCCAAAATAGACAAATGGGACCTAATCAAACTTCACAGCTTCTGCACAGCAAAAGAAAACATCATTAGAGTGAATTGGCAACCAACAAAATGGGAAAAATTTTTGCAGCTTATGTATCTGACAAAGGGCTAATATCCAGAATCTACAAAGAACTAAAACAAATTTACAAGAAAACAAACAAGCCCATTCAAAAGTGGGCTAAGGATATGAACAGACACTTTACAAAACAAGACATACACGAGGCCAACAAACATATGAAAAAATGCTCATCATCACTGGTCATTAGAGAATTGCAAATCAAAACTACATTGGGATACTGTCCCAAGCCAGGTAGAATGGTGATCATTAAAAAATCTGGAGACAACAGATGCTGGAGAGAATGTGGAGAAATAGGAACACTTTTACCCTTCTGGTGGGAGTGTACATTAGTTCAACCATTGTGGAAGACAGTGTGGCAATTTTTCAAGGACCTAGAAATAGAAATTTCAGGGGCCCAAAGTGGCTCTGGCCGGATGTCGTGGCGCTTGCGAAGGTGAGGCCATGAGTTCAAGGCCAACCTCAGCAACCTTACAAGCTCTCATTGATTGGCAAAAAAAAAAAAATTCATTTAACCCAGCAATCCCATTACTGGGTATATATCCAAAGGACTATAAATTGTTCTACTATAAGAACTCATGCACATGAATGTTTATTGCAGTACTGTTTACAATAGCAAAGACCTGGAACCAACCCAAATGCTCATCAATAATAGAGAGGACAGGGAAAATGTGGCACATATACACCATGGAATATTATGCAGCAATCAAAAACGATGAGTTTGTGTTTTCTGTAGGGACATGGATGAACCTGGAGACCATCATTCTCAGCAAACTGTCACAAGAACAGAAAATAAAATACCGCATGTTCTCACTCATAGGTGGGTGTTAAACAAGGAGAACACATGGACACAGGGAGCAGATCACTACACACTGGGGTCTGTTGGGGGGAAGAGGGGAGGGACAGTGGGGGTAGGGAGTTGGGGAGATATAGAAGGGGGAGAAATGCAGCAAATCACACTGCCACATGTGTACCCATGCAACTATCTTGAATGTTCTTCACATGTACCCCAAAACCTAAAATGCAATTAAAAAAAGAAAGAAAAATAAAAGAATTAAGATCATCTATGAATAACTAAGATCACATATGAATAACTAAGATCACATATGAATAACTAAGATCACATATGAATAACTAAGATCACATATGAATAACTAAGATCACATATGAATAACTAAGATCACATATGAATAACTAAGATCACATATGAACAACTAAGATCACATATGAATAACTAATAACTACTAAGGTTATATTTTTAATTAGTTTCTTCTTCATTATTTATGTGGAAATAGGTTGAGGTCTTTTGCTTCTGCCTCAGGGTTTATGGGATCTTCTCCCTACGGATCACCATTGTAACTGTTGTGAGATGGTATCTCAGTGTGGTTTTGATTTGCATTTCTCTAATGACCAGCAATGATAATCTTTCTTTCATGTTTCTTAAATGCATAAATGTCTTCTTTCAAAAAGTGTCTATTCATATCCTTTGCCCACTTATAGATGGAGTTTTTTTTTATTGTAAATTTATTTAAGTTTTTCATAGATTCTGGATATTAGCCATTTTTCATATGGACAGATTGCAAAAACTTTTTTTGATTCTGTTGGTTGCTGGTTCACTCTATTGATAGTTTCTATTGCTGTGAAGAAGAACCTAAGTTTAATTAGATCCCATATGTCTATCTTTGCTTTTGATGCCATTGCTTTTGGTGTTTCAGTCATGAAGTTCTTGCCCATGCCTATGTGCTGAATGGTATCACTTAGGTTTTCTTTCAGAGTTTTTATGATTTTAGGCCCCATGTTTAAATCTTTAATCCATCTAGAATTAATTTTTGTATAACATGTAAGTAAGGTATCCAGTTTCATCTTTCTGTATTTGGCTAGCCAGTTTTTTTCAACATCATTTATTAAATAGGAATCCTTTCCGTATTGCTTGTTTTAGTCAAGTTTGTCAAAGATCAGATTGTTGTAGTTGTGTGGAGTTCTTTCTAAGGCCTCTGCTCTGTTCCATTGGTCGATATCTCTGTTTTGATACAAGTACCCTGTAGTTTTGATTACAGTAGTATTGTGATATAGTTTGAAGTCAGGTAGCATGATGCCTCCGGCTTTTTTTCTTTTTTTTTTTTTTTTTTTTGCTTAGGATTGTCTTGGCTCTGCAGGTTCTTTGTTGGTTCTACTTGAAGTGTAAGGTGGGTTTTTTCCAATTCTGTGAAGAAAGTCATTGGTAGCTTGATGGGGATAGCATTAAATCTATAAATTACTTTTGGCAGTATGGCCATTTTCATGATATTAATTATTCTCAACCATGAACATGGAATGTTTTCCATCTGTTTGTGTCCTTTCTTATTCCTTGAGCAGTGGTTTTTAGTTCTCCTTGAAGCGGTCCTTCACATCACTTGTTAATTGTATTCCTAGGTATTTTATTCTCTTTGTAGCAATTGTGAATGGCAGTTTTCTCATGATTTGGCTCTCTGTTTGTCTAATATTGCTCTATAAGAATGTTTGTAATTTAGTTACAAAGCCTAAAACTTTGAAAACTCTGGAAGATAACCCAGGCAATACCATTCTGGGCACATGAACAGGCAAATATTTCAGGGCAAAAACACCAAAATCAATAGCAAGAAAAACAAAATTTGACAAGGTGGATCTAGTTAAACTTAAGAGCTTTTTTATAGAAAAAAAATTGTATCAACAAAATAAAAAGACAATCTACAGAGTGGAAGAAAATATTTGTAAACTGTGGATGGACAAAGATATAATATCCAGGATCCATAAGGAATTCAAATTTACAAGATAAAAACTAATAATTGCATTAAAAAGTGGGCAAAGAACATGAACAGACACTTCTCAAAAGAAGACATACATGCAGCCAAAAAGCATGTGAAGCAAAGTCAACATCACTGATCATTAGACAAATGAACATCAAAACCACAATGAGATATCATCTTATACCAGTCAGAATGGCTATAACTAAAGAGTCAAAAATTAAATGCTGATGAGGTTGTGGAGAAAAGGGAACACTTATACACTGTTGGTGGGAGTGTAAGTTAGTTCAACCATTGTGAAGCAGTTTGGTGATTTCTCAGAGAGCTGAAAGCAGAACTGCTATTTGATAGTTCTGCCAGCAATCCCATTACTGCGTGTATACCCAGAGAAATGTAAGCTATTCTATCATAAAGACAATTCATACAAATGTTTCTTGTAGCACTACTCACAATAGCAAATACATGGTCAAACTAAGCCCGATCAATGACAGTGTGAATAAAGAAAATGTGGTACATATGCACCGTAAAAAACTATGCAGTCACAAAAAGAAATGCAGTTATTTCTTTTGTGAAAACATGGATGTAGCTGAAAACTATTATTCTTAGCAAACTAACACAAGAACAGAAAATCAAATCCCACATGTTCACACATGTAAGTGAAAATTAAATGAGAACTTATTAATGCAAAATAGACAACAACAGACACTGGGGTCTATCTGAGGGTAGAAGATGGGAAAAGGGACAGAAGCAGAAAAGATAACTATTGTTGCATATTGGGCTTAATACCTGGGTGATAAAATAATCTGTACAGCAAACCCCTGTGACACATGTTTAGCTATGTAACAAACCTTCACATGTAGCCCTGAACCTAAAATAAAACTTTCAAAACCTAAAACTTCTAAAACTCTTAGAAAAGAAGCATAAGCAAAAATCTTTGAACATTAAGTTTGTTGACGGTTTCTTAACACTTGACGCCAAAATCACAGGCATCAAAATAAGAAAAAGATAAAATGGACTTAATCAAAGTGTGAAACATTTTTATATATAAAAAAGAAGAAAAACAGGTGAAAAGACCACTGTTGGATGGAAGAAATAATTTGCAAGTCATGTACCTAATTAGGTACATAAGGTATTAACAGAATATATAAAGAACTCCTAAAACTCAACAGGAAGACAAATTAGCAACAGCATTTATAAAAAGGTGGAGGACTTGAATCTACATTGGGTCAATAAGTATGTGAAAAATGCTCAGCATCACCAGTCATTATGGAAACACAAATCAAAACCACAACAAGATACCTATTTACACCTATTATAGTGACTATAAAAAACAAATGTAAAAATAACAAGTTTTGCCTAGGATGTGGAGGAAGTGGAACACTGGCAGATTGCTGGTGAGAATATCGAATGGTTTACCGACTGTAAAAAATGGTTTGACAATCTGTCAGAAAGTTCTAAATAGAATTATAATATGTTTTAGTAATTTCACCATGAATGTCTATCCAAAATTATTGAAAGCAGGGACTTCAGCTGATACTTTCACATCAATCTATATAGCAACATCATTTACAGTACAAAATGTGGAAACAGACCCAGATATCTTTTAAGAGATACAGAAAATATGGTATATACAAACAATGGAATATTATTTAGTCTTAAAACAAATGCAATGCTGATGGGCATGGTGGCTTATCCTTATAGTTCCCCAGTACCTTGGGAGGCCAAGATGAGAGGACATCTTGAGCCTAGGTGTTTGAGACCAGCCTGGGCAGCATAGCAAAATCCCATCTCTTCAAAACATACCAAAATTTGCTGGGCTTTATGATATGTGCCTATAGTCCCAGCCACAAAGAAAGAACACCTGAGTCAGAAGAATCACCTGAGCCTGGGATGTTGAGGCAGCAGTGAGTCATGATTGCATTGCTGTCCTCCAGCCTGGGGGACAGAATGAGACTCTGTCTCAAAAAAATAAAATCTAATGCTGATACATGCTACAACACAGATGAACCTTGAAGACATTATACCATGTAAAATAAGCCAAATAGAAAAGGATAACTATTGGATGATTTCACTAATATGAGGTGAATACTTAGAATAGAAAGTTCAATAATAGAGAGAGAAAGTAGAACAGGGATTATGAATAACTAAAATGAGGGTGAAACTGAAAAATGATACTTAATAAACACAGTGTCGGTTTGAAATTATAAAAAGTTTTGGAAATGGATAGTGGTAACAATACACAGCATTGTGAATGTACTTAATGTTATTGAATAGTACAATTAAAATGGTTTCAATGGCAAATTTTATGTATTTTTACACCAATAAAAAGGACTTTTTTAGAATAAAACAAAGAAATAAGACCTCTCAATTTTTACAATAGCAAAATATCTTTTCATCAGAAAAACTAACACTTCACTATAACAAAGGTAATGGAAAAATTTAATTATATTAAACTTAAGGGGTTATTCTTATCAAGGATACCTAGATGAGTGATGTATAGACAGTAAAAATGAGACACATACACACACAAACACAAACAATTATAAAAAAATTATGGATCCAGTATATATAAATAACTTCTACTAATTGATAAGGAAATAATGGAAAACACAATAGAAGCAAATGAGTAAAATCAACAGAAGATGCAATGACTGATAAACAGGTGAAAAGATAGCCAACCCATTAGAAACCAAGAATACTCAAATAAAGTCACAAATGAACTAGAAGTTTAAAATAAAAATTAGAAAAAGGGGAAGGGAGGCAAGATGGCGTCAGAGAGGTGACTCAGGATTGCAGCTCTCGGTGAAGGCGCAGAGGGTGAGTCCTAGCCGCATCCTCGGATGTTCCTTTTATGCCCACAGAGCGTTGAAAGTTCCAGGTGTGGGAGAGACACGAAACGCTAGCAGCCGGCTCCCGCAGCGCGGCACCGCAGCGGGACCGGCGAGGAACTCACTGGTCTGGGTGCCCTGTTAAACCGGCAATCTGAGATTTGGAAGGGCAGACTGGCATGCCCATCTGATTGAGCGGGACTTGGACAATGAGCCAGACCAGGAGTTTCCTGGGAAGCGTGATCTGAGCTGGGGTAGTGGGCAGCGGCACGGGAGATCGCACGGATCCCAGTGCCCTATCGGCAGGCTCCTGGGGCGCCAGTGAGAGAGTCAACCTTTCAGCTTGGGGAGAGGAAGAGAGAGAGAGAGAGGACGGACTCTGAGGCAGGGAGCTGGGGGATCGGGCTCGGCGGGTCCCACACTCACGGGACAAGCAGGGCGGCGACTGGAGGCGCTTGGGGCTGAGAGTTTTGTTGCCGGCATCTAGGACAGTGCAGTCCGGTCAGGGAGGGACGTCCACCATTGATGACGAAGTGCACCCCCACTTAAGTACCGCCCAGGACTCCCTGCCGTTGCCGAGGCAACCTGCCATAACAGAGAGACTCCGCGCTCCACAGCAGAAGGGAGCCCAGCGGGTCAGAGCCCCGGCAGGCAAATAGTGAATAGACTGCCATCTAGTGGGGCAGGACAGTGCAACAGATACTCATAAAGAAAGCCCCAACTCCTGAGACAGAGCGTCTAAGGGTGAAAAAAAAAAAAGAGTTGTGTTTTATGAGTTCTATTGCAGCAGACATAAACAACCTCCCAACAACCCTGAATGAACAACGGAGCTCACAACTTAGCACTGGAGCTCCTATAAAGCACAGACTGTCTCCTCAAGCAGCTCCCTGACCCCTGTATATCCAAGGAGTCACCCCAGAAAAGGACTAATCAGACTGACATTTGGCTGGCATCATTCTGGAACAAGGGCAGCAGAAGAAGAAACTGGTATCATCCCTCATTGTTCTGCAGCTGCTGCAGGTATACCCCAGACAAGCAGGGCCTGGAGTGGACCTCAGCACTCATACAGCAGAGAGGATAGATCATTAGAGGGAAAACTAAGTAACAGAAATACTTCATTATCAACAATCTCAGTGTCCACACAGAGACCCAATTGAAAAATCAGCCAATACTAAGACGACAGGCAGATAAATCCATAAAGATGGGAAGAAACCAGCGCAAAAAGGAGGAAAACACCCGAAACCAAAACACCTCACCTCCAAAAAAGGACCAAAACTCCTCACCAGCAAAGGAACAAAGCTGGACGGAGAATGAATGTGACGAAATGACGGAATCAGACTTCAGAAAGTGGATAATGAGAAACTTCAGTGAGCTAAAGGAACATGTCCTAAACCAGTGCAAAGAAACTAAGAACCTAGAAAAAAGATTTGAAAAAAGATTCGAGGAATTGATAACGAGAATGGACAACTTAGAAAGGAATATGAATGAATTGAAGGAGCTGAAAACACAACACGAGAACTTCAAGCATGCACAAGTTTCAACAGCCGAATTGACCAAGCAGAAGAAAGAATATCAGAAGTTGAAGATCAACTCAATGAAATAAAACGAGAAACCAAGATTAAAGAAAAAGTGCAAAAGGAATGAACAAAATCTCCAAGAAATGTGGGACTATGTGAAGAGACCCAACCTACGTTTGATAGGTGTACCAGAATGTGACGAAGAGAATGAATCCAAGCTGGAAAACACTCTTCAGGATATTATCCAGGAAAATTTTCCCAACCTAGCAAGACAGGTCAATACTCAACTCCAGGAAATACAGAGAACACCACAAAGATACTCTGCAAGAAGAGCAACCCCAAGGCACATAATCGTCAGATTCACTAGGGTTGAAACGAAGGAGAAAATACTAAGGGCAGCCAGAGAGAAAGGTCAGGTCACCCACAAAGGGAAGCCCATCAGACTCACAGCAGATCTCTCGGCAGAGACTCTACAAGCCAGAAGAGAGTGGGGGCCAATATTCAACATCCTTAAAGAAAAGAGCTTTCAACCCAGAATTTCATATCCAGCCAAACTGAGCTTCATAAGTGAAGGAAAAATAAAATCCTTCACGAACAAGCAAGTACTCAGAGATTTTGTCACCACTAGGCCTGCTTTACAAGAGCTCCTGAAAGAGGCACTACACATAGAAAGAAACAACCAGTTCCAGCCATCCTAAAAGCATACCAAATGCTAAAGACCATCAACAAAATGAAGAATGTACATGAACCAACGGGCAAAACAGCCAGCTAGCATCAAAATAGCAGTATCAAATTCACACATAACAATATTAACCCTGAATGTAAATGGGCTAAATGCACCAATCAAAAGACACAGACTGGCAAATTGGATAAAAAACCAAAACCCATCCGTGTGCTGTATCCAGGAAACCCACCTCACATGCAAAGATACACAAAGGCTCAAAATAAAGGGATGGAGGAAGATTTACCAAGCAAATGGAGAGCAAAAAAAGCAGGAGTTGCAATTCTCATCTCTGATAAAATAGACTTTAAAGTAACAAAGATCAAAAGAGACAAAGAAGGTCATTACATAATGGTAAAAGGATCGATACAACAAGAAGAGATAATGATTCTAAATATATATGGACCCAATGCAGGAGCACCCAGATATATAAGGCAAGTTCTTAATGACTCACAAAAGGACTTAGACTCCCACACAATAATAGTGGGAGACTTTAACACTCCATTGTCAATAGCAGACAGATCAACCAGACAGAAAATTAACAAGGATATCCAGGACTTGAACTCACACCTGGAACAAGCAAACCTGATAGACATTTACAGAACTCTCCACCCCAAATCCACAGAATATACATTCTTCTCAGCACCACATCACACCTACTCCAAAATTGACCACATAATTGGAAGTAAAGCACTCCTCAGCAAATGCAAAACAACGGAAGTCATAACAAACAGTCTCTCAGACCATAGTGCAATCAAGTTGGAACTCAGAATTCAGAAAATAACTCAGAACCGCACAGCTTCATGGAAACTGAACAACTGGCTCTTGAATGTTGATTGGATAAACAATGAAATGAAGGCAGAAATAAAGAAGTTCTTTGAAACCAACGAGAATGAAGACACAACGTACCAGAATCTCTGGGACACATTTAAAGCAGTCTGTAGAGGAAAATATATAGCAATAAGTGCCCACATGAGAAGAGTGGAGAGATCCAAAATTGACACCCTATCATCAAAATTGAAAGAGCTAGAGGAGCAAGATCAAAAAAGCTCAAAACCTAGCCGAAGACAAGAAATAACTAAGATCAGAGCAGAACTGAAGGAGATAGAGACAAGAAAACCCTTCAAAAATCAACAAGTCTAAGAGCTGGTTTTTGAAAAGATCAACAAAATAGACAGACCACTAGCCAGACTGATAAAAAGAAGAGAGAGAACAACCAAATAGATGCAATAAAAACGATAAAGGGAAATCACCACAGATTCACAGAAATTCAAACCATCATCAGAGAATACTACAAACAACTCTATGCACATAAACTAGTAAATCAGGAAGAAATGGATAAATTCCTGGACGCCTGTGTCCTCCCAAGCCTAAACCAGG
>JAKFGQ010000242.1:0-37334 GCA_021498475.1 Saguinus midas | reverse complement strand
TCCTTTTCTATTGTGTTGTAATGTATATAAACCATAACGATGTACTCTCAAACGAAAAATGCTTAAATTAAATTTTCACTCAAAAATAAATATAAATATTTTATTCGTTTCCATTTGGTAAAAACAAAGTAACTCTCACAATGCTCTCTTTGAAAAACATAAAATGTCCTTTTCTCTTGTGTTGTAAAGTATATAAACAATCAGGGTGTACTCACAAGTAAAATGCTAAAATTAAATTTTCAGTCAAATATAAAATATATAAATACTTTATGGGTTTCCAGTTGGTAAAAACAAAGTAACTCTCACAATACCCTTTTAGAAAAAACATAAAATGTCCTTTTCTATTGTGTTGTATGGTATATAACCCATGAGGATATACTCTCGCACGTAAAACGCTAAAATTAAATTTTCACTCAAAATATTCCTGGGAAACGTGATCTGAGCTGGTGCAGTGGGCAGAGGCACGGGAGATCGATGGATCCCAGTGCCCTATCAGCAGGCTACTGGGGCGCCAGTGAGAGAGTCAACATTCAGCTTGGGGAGAGAGAGAGAGAGAGGACGACTCTGAGGCAGGGAGCTGGGTGATCAGGCTCAGCGGTCCCACCATGACAAGCAGGGAGGCTATTGAGGCGCCAGGGTTTTGCTGCTGGCATCTAGGACGTGCAGCCCGGTGGGGAGGGCATCTGCCACCATAACGCAATCCACCCCTACTGAAGTACCGCCCACTGACGCAGCCTGCTGTTGCCGAGGCAACCTGCCATAACAGAGAGACTCTGACAGCAGGGCAGCAAGCCACAGCAGAAAGAGTCACAGCAGCACAAGCAGACCGCTAGCAGGTGGAGCCCGGCAGGCAAATAGTGAATAGACTGCCTCCTAGGGGCAGGACAGTGCAACAGATACTCATAAAGAAAGCCCCAACCCCTGAGACAGAGCATCTAAGGAGAAAAAAAAAGGGTTTTATGAGTTCTGTTGCAGCAGACATAAACACATCCTCCCAACAACCTGAATGAACAACGGCTCACAGCTCAGCACTGGAGCTCCTATAAAGCACAGACCATCTCCTCAAGCAGCCCCTGCCCCCTGTATATCCAAAGAGTCACCCCAAAAAGGACTAATCAGACTGACATTTGAGGGCATCATTCTGAAACAAAGATAGCAGAAGAAGAACTGGTAGCATCCTCACTGTTCTGATGCTACAGGTGCCCCAGACAAGCAGGGCCTGGAGTGGACCTCAGCACTCATACAGCAGAGGGCTAGACCATTAGAAGGAAAACTAAGTAACAGAAATCTTCATCATCAACAATTAGTCCACACAGAGACCCAATTGAAAAATCAGCAACTACTAAGATGACAGGTGGATAAATCCATAAAGATGGGAAGAAACCAGCGCAAAAAGGAGGAAAACACTGAAACCAAAACACTTCACCTCCTACAAAGGAAGAAAACTCCCCAGCAAGGAACAAAGCTGGACAAAGAATGAGTGTGATGAAATGACGGAAAGACTTCAGAAAATAAGAAATTTCAGTGAGCTAAAAGAACATGTTCTAAATCAGTGCAAAGAAACTAAGAACCTTGAAAAAGATTTGAAAAAGATTCGAGGAAATGATAACAAGAATGGACAACTTAGAGAGAATATGAATGAATTGAAGGAGCTGAAAACACAACACGAGAACTTCGGAAGCATGCACAAGTTTCAACAGCCGAATTGACCAAGCAGAAGAAAGAATATCAGAAGTCAAGATCAACTCAATGAAATAAAACGAGAAACCAAGATTAAAGAAAAAGCACAAAAGGAATGAACAAAATCTCCAAGAAATGTGGGACTATGTGAAGAGACCCAACCTACGTTTGATAGGTGTACCAGAATGTGATGAAGAGAATGAATCCAAGCTGGAAAACACTCTTCAGGATATTATCCAGGAAAATTTCCCCAACCTAGCAAGACAGGTCAATACTCAACTCCAGGAAATACAGAGAACACCACAAAGATACTGCAAGAAGAGCAACCCCAAGGCACATAATCGTCAGATTCACCAGGGTTGAAATGAAGGAGAAAATACTAAGGGCAGCCAGAGAGAAAGGTCGGGTCACCCACAAAGGGAAGCCCATCAGACTCACAGCAGATCTCTCAGAGACTCTACAAGCCAGAAGAGAGTGGGGCCAATATTCAACATCCTTAAAGAAAAGAACTTTCAACCCAGAATTTCATATCCAGCCAAACTGAGCTTCATAAGTGAAGGAAAAATAAAATTCATGAACAAGCAAGTACTCAGAGATTTTGTCACCACTAGGCCTGCTTTACAAGAGCTCCTGAAAGAGGCACTACACATAGAAAGAAACAACCAGTACCAGCCATCCTAAAAGCATACCAAATGCTAAAGAGCATCAACAAAATGAAGAATCTACATGAACCAATGGGCAAACAGCCAGCTAGCATCAAAATGGCAGTATCAAATTCACACACAATATTAACCCTAAATGTAAATGGGCTAAATGCACCAATCAAAAGACACAGACTGGCAAATTGGATAAAAGCGAAAACCCATCGGTGTGCTGTATCCAGGAAACCCACCTCACATGCAAGGATACAGAAAGGCTCAAAATAAAGGGATGGAGGAAGATTTACCAAGCAAATGGAGAGCAAAAAAGCAGGAGTTGCAATTCTCATCTCTGATAAAATAGACTTTAAAGCAACAAAGATCAAAAGGACAAAGAAGGTCATTACATAATGGTAAAAGGATCGATACAACAAGAAGAGCTAACGATTCTAAATATATATGGACCCAATGCAGGAGCACCCAGATATATAAGGCAAGTTCTTAATGACTTACAAAGAGACTTAGACTCCCACACAATAATAGTGGAGATTTTAACACTCCACTGTCAATATCAGACAGATCAACCAGACAGAAAATTAACAAGGATATCCAGGACTTGAACTCAGACCTGGAACAAGCAAACCTGATAGACATTTACAGAACTCTCCACCCCAAATCCACAGAATATACATTCTTCTCAGCACCACATCACACCTACTCCAAAATTGACCACATAATTGGAAGTAAAGCACTCCTCAGCAAATGCAAAACAACTGAAATCATAACAAACAGTCTCTCAGACCATAGTGCAACTCAAGTTGGAACTCAGAATTCAGAAAATAACTCAGAACCGCACAGCTTCATGGAAACTGAACAACTGGCTCTTGAATGTTGATTGATAAACAATGAAATGAAGGCAGAAATAAAGAAGTTCTTCAAACCAACGAGAATGAAGACACAACGTACCAGAATCTCTGGGACACATTTAAAGCAGTCTGTAGAGGAAAATATATAGCAATAAGTGCCCACATGAGAAGAGTGGAGAGATCCAAAATTGACACCCTATCATCAAAATTGAAAGAGCTAGAGGAGCAAGATCAAAAAGCTCAAAACCTAGCCAAGACAAGAAATAACTAAGATCAGAGCAGAACTGAAGGAGATAGAGACAAGAAAACCCTTCAAAAATCAATAAATCTAAGAGCTGGTTTTTCAAAAAGATCAACAAAATAGACAGACCACTAGCCAGACTGATAAAAAGAAAAGAGAGAACAACCAAATAGATGCAATAAAAAAAATATAATGGGGAAATCACCACAGATTCCACAGAAATTCAAACCATCATCAGAGAATACTACAAACAACTCTATGCACATAAACTAGTAAACCAGGAAGAAATGGATAAATTCCTGGACGCCTGTGTCCTCCCAAGCCTAAACCAGGAGGAAGCTGAAACTATGAATAGACCAATAACAAGGTCTGAAGTTGAGGCAGCAATTAAGAGCCTACACAAAAAAGCCCAGGTCCAGATGGGTTCACAGCTGAATTCTACCAGACACACAAAGAGGATCTGGTACCATTCCTTCTGAAACTATTCCAAATAATTCAAAAAGAGGGAACCCTTCCCAAATCATTTTATGAGACCAACATCATCCTGATACCAAAACCCGGCAGAGACTCAACAAGAAAAGAAAACTTCAGGCCAATATCCATGATGAACATAGATGCAAAATCTTCAATAAAATACTGGCAAACCGATTGCAACAGCACATTAAAAACTTATCCATCATGATCAAGTAGGATTCATCCTGGGATGCAAGGCTGGTTCAACATATGCAAGTCTATAAATGTAATTCACCACATAAACAGAAGCAAAACCAAAAACCACATGATTATCTCAATTGATGCAGAGAAGGCATTTGACAAAATTCAACAGCCCTTTATGCTAAAAACCCTCAATAAACTTGGTATTGATGGAACATATCTCAAAGTAATAAAAGCTATTTATGACAAACCAACAGCCAATATCATAATAATGGGCAAAACTGGAAGCATTCCCTTGAAATCTGGCACTAGACAAGGATGCCCTCTCACCACTCCTATTCAACATAGTACTGGAAGTTCTAGCCAGAGCAATCAGGCAAGAAAAAGAAATAAAGGGTATTCAAATAGGAAAGGTGGAAGCCAAATTGTCTCTATTTGCAGACGACATGATAGTATACCTAGAAGACCCCATCACCTCAGCCCAAAAGCTCCTGAAACTGATAAGCAACTTCAGCAAAGTCTCAGGATATAAAATCAATGTGCAAAAATCACAAGCATTCCTATACACCAATAACAGACTTAAAGAGAACCAAATCAAGAACGAACTGCCATTCACAATTGCTACAAAGAAAATAAAATACCTAGGAATACAACTCACAAGGAATGTAAGGGACCTCTTAAGGAAAACTACAAACCACTGCTCAACGAAATAAGAGAGGACACAAACAGATGGAGAAACATTCCATGTTCGTGGTTAGAAGAATCAATATCGTGAAAATGGCTATACTGCCCAAAGTAATTTACACAATCAATGCTATCCCCATCAAACTACCATTGAATTTCTTCACAGAACTGGAAAACCACCATGAATTTCATATGGAACCAAAAGAGCCCTGCATAGCCAAGTCAATTCTAAGCAAAAGAACACAGTGGGAGGCATCACACTACCAGACTTCAAACTATACTACAAGGCTACAGTAATCAAAACAGCATGGTACTGGTACCAAAACAGAGATATAGACCAATGGAACAGAACAGAGGCATCGGAGGCAACACAACATATCTACAACCATATAATCTTTGATAAACCAGACAAAAACAAGCAATGGGGAAAGGATTCTGTTTAATAAATGGTGTTGGGAAAACTGGCTAGCCATGTGCAGAAAGCAGAAACTGGACCCCTTCCTGACACCTTACACTAAAATTAACTCCAGATGGATTAAAGACTTAAACATAAGACCTGACACCATAAAACCCTAGAAGAAAATCTAGGCAAAACCATTCAGGACATAGGAGTAGGCAAGGACTTCATGACCAAAACACCAAAAGCATTGGCAACAAAAGCCAAAATAGACAAATGGGACCTAATCAAACTCCACAGCTTCTGCACGGCAAAAGAAACAGTCACTAGAGTGAATCGGCAACCATCAGAATGGGAAAAATCTTTGCAGTTTACATCTGACAAAGGGCTGATATCCAGAATTTACAAAGAACTCAAACAGATTTACAGGAAAAAGCAAACAAGCCCATTCAAAATGGGCAAAGGATATGAACAGACACTTTACAAAAGAAGACATACATGAGGCCAACAAACACATGAAAAATGCTCATCATCACTGGTCATTAGAGAGATGCAAATCAAAACCACATTGAGATACCATCTCACGCCAGTTAGAATGGCGATCATTAAAAATCTGGAGACAGCAGATGCTGGAGAGGATGTGGAGAAATAGGAACACTTACACTGTTGGTGGGAGTGTAAATTAGTTCAACCATTGTGGAAGACAGTGGCGATTCCTCAAGGACCTAGAAATAGAAATTCCATTTGACCCAGCAATCCCATTACTGGGTATCTATCCAAAGGACTATAAATCGTTCTACCACAAAGACACATGCAGCACGAATGTTCATTGCAGCACTGTTACAATAGCAAAGAACTGAAGCCAACCCAAATGCCCATCGATGATAGAGTGGACTGTGAAAATGTGGCACATATATACCATGGAATATTATGCAGCAATCAAAATGATGAGTTTTTGTCCTTTGTAAGGACATGGATGAATCCGGAGAACATCATTCTCAGCAAACTGACACAAGAACAGAAAAAGAAATACCGCATATTCTCACGCATAGGCGGGTGAGAAAAACGAGAACACATGGACACAGGGTGGGGGTCTACTACACACTGGGGTCTATTGGGGGAAGAAGGGAGGGACAGTGAGGCGGGCTGGAAAGAAATAGCCTGGGGATAAATGCCAAGTGTGTGTGAATGGAAAAAAGGCAGAAAACACACTGACATGTGTGTACCTATGCAACTATCTTGCACGTTCTGCACATGTACCGCAAAACCTATAATGCAATAAAAAATTTTAAAAAAGTAATAATAGAAACAGGACTAGACATAACCTTGATGATCAAAAAAAAAGAAGTTCATTATTCACTGAATCTTTGAAAAAGAGGACATATAAAATAGACACCTGACTATTTCTCCATTGTGAATTATTCAATAAGTTTCTAAATGAATGGTAGTATGAAATAGAATCCTGAGGATTTCCCAGGTGTGTATCATTCAGGGAGGCACAGAATGAGTGGCCATATAAGTAATCCTCTACTCTTACCCTGGTGTGCTTTATTCACTGAAGCTCTAAATGGGTGGCTACATGAATAGACTCTTAACTCTTCCCCAGGTGTGTATTATTGAATGAGACTCTGACTAAGTGGGCATAAAGAAGAGACTCTTGTGTATTGCCCAGGTGTGCATTACTTACAGAGACTCTGAATGTGTATCCCTTTGAAGTATACCCTTGACTATTTCTGAGGGGAGTATTATTCAAAGAGGCCCTGAACGAGTGGCCATGTGAAAGAGATTTCTGACTTATCAGATATACATAGTTTTTACTGTAAAACTGAAAGAGTGGCCATATGAAATAGACCCCATTTTACTCCACAGGTGTGCATTATTTAGTCAGACTCTAAATGAGGGGATAAAAGTAATTAATGACTATTTTCCCAGGTGTGTACATTTAGTGAGGCTCTCAATGAGTGGCCATAGGAAAGAGACTTCTGACTCTTCCGCAGGTGTGCATTATTCAGTGATTCTCTGAATGAGTGGCCATAAAAAATAGACTCCAGGCAATATCACATATGTGTAATATTCAGTGAGGCTGTGAAAAAGGGGCCATAGGAAACAGACTTCTAATTACTCCCAATGTTTGTTATTCACTGTTTTTCTGAATGAGGAGCTGTATGACATAGAGTCCTCATTATTCTCCATGTGTGCATTATTCAAAGAGGTTCTGTATGAGTGTCCATGCAAAAGAGACTCCTTACACTCCCCTGGGTGTGTATTACTCAGCGATAAACTAGAATTAGAGTTCATATGAAATAGAGGCCTGACTATCACCCAGGTGTGTATTATTCAGGAAGACAATTAATTGGTGGCTGTCTTAAACAGCATCCTGATTACTCCATAGAAGTTCATTATTCACTGAAACTTTGAATAAGAAGCCATATGAAATAGACACCAGACTATTGCTCCATTGTGAATTACTCAATAAGGTTCTAAATGAGTAGTAGTATGAAATAGAATTCTGAGGATTCCCCAGGTGTGTATCATTCACGGAGGCACAGAATGAGTGGCCCTGTATAAAATTCTCAACTTTTTTTTGGTGTGCATTATTCACTGTGGCTTTAAATGAGTGGATACATGAAGTAGACTCTTAACTCTTCCCCAGGTGTGTATTATTGAATGAGACTCTGACTAAGTGGGCATAAAAAAGAGACTCTTGTGTATTGCCCAGTTGTACATTACCTACAAAGACTCTGAATGTGTATCCATTAGAAGTAGATCCTTTACTATATCTGGGGGAGAGTATTTTTCACAGAGGCCCTGAATGACTGGACATGTGAAAGATATTCCTGACTTATCAGATATAGATATTATTCACTGAATCACTGAAAGAGTGGCCTTATGAAATAGAACCCATTTTACTCCACATGTGTGCGTTATTTTTGACTCTCCAAACGAATCACCATATGAAATAGAATAGTGATTATTCCACATGTGCAGTATTCAAAGAGGTTCTGTATGAGTGTCCATATCAAAGAGTCTTCTGACTATCACTCATTTGTGTATCATTCACGGAGCTGCCTAATTTGGGGCTACCTTAAATAGGGTTCTGACTACCACAGCTCATTATTATGCACTGAAGCTCTGAATAAGAGGCCATGAAATAGACCCCCTTACTATTGCCCATTGTGCATTATTCACTGTGGCTTTAAATGAGTGGATACATGAAGTAGACTCTTAACTCTTCCCCAGGTGTGTATTATTGAATGAGACTCTGACTAAGTGGGCATAAAAAAGAGACTCTTGTGTATTGCCCAGTTGTACATTACCTACAAAGACTCTGAATGTGTATCCATTAGAAGTAGATCCTTTACTATATCTGGGGGAGAGTATTTTTCACAGAGGCCCTGAATGACTGGACATGTGAAAGATATTCCTGACTTATCAGATATAGATATTATTCACTGAATCACTGAAAGAGTGGCCTTATGAAATAGAACCCATTTTACTCCACATGTGTGCGTTATTTTTTGACTCTCCAAACGAATCACCATATGAAATAGAATAGTGATTATTCCACACATGTGCAGTATTCAAAGAGGTTCTGTATGAGTGTCCATATCAAAGAGTCTTCTGACTATCACTCATTTGTGTATCATTCACGGAGCTGCCTAATTTGGGGCTACCTTAAATAGGGTTCTGACTACTCCACAGCTCATTATTATGCACTGAAGCTCTGAATAAGAGGCCATATGAAATAGACCCCTTACTATTGCCCATTGTGCATTATTCGGTAATGATGTGATTGAGTGGCCATATAACCTAGACTCTGACTGTTCCCAAGGTGTATATTCTTCAGTGAGTTTCTGATAGAGTGAGCACATAAAATAGACTCCTGACTATCCTCTTAATTATTTCTCAGCTGTGCATTTTCCACTGAGTCACTGGGTGAACGATCATATCAAATAGTCTCCAGGCTATTACCCAGGTGTGCATTATTCAGTGAGTCTCTGAATAAGTAGTTATATATAATAGAATCCTGAGTATTTTCCAGATATGTATGATTCCTCACTGAGGTTCCCAATAAGTGTCCATGTGAAATACACTCCTGACTTTTCCATAGGTCTGTATTATTCTGTGAGGCTCTAAATGAGTGTCCCTAAAATAGAGACTCGTGAATACTCATCAGGCATGCGTTTATACATTTGGCTCTACATGAGTGGCTATACGAAATAGAATCCTGACTTTCCCCAAGGTGTATGTTATTCAGTTAGGCTCTGAATATGTGGCTATATGAAATAGAATTCTGACTACAATACAGGTGTTCCTTATTCAATGAAGCTCTGAAATAGATGCCATGTAATAGCGTCCTCAGTATAGCCCAGGTATGTATTATTCACTGAATCACTGAAAGAGTGGCCATATGAAATAGACCCATTTTACTCCACAGGTGTGCATTATTCAGTGATTCTCTGAATGAGTGGCCATATAACCTAGACTCTGACTGTTCCCAAGGTGTATGTTATTCAGTTAGGCTCTGAATATGTGGCTATATGAAATAGACCCATTTTACTCCACAGGTGTGCATTATTCACTGTGGCTTTAAATGAGTGGATACATGAAGTAGACTCTTAACTCTTCCCCAGGTGTGTATTACTCAGTGAGGGTCTTCTTATGTGACCATATGAAACAGGATGTTGTCTATCTTAAATATTTGTATTATTCAGTGAATCTCTGAAAGAGTGGCTATATAAAATAGACTCCAGGCAATATCACATATGTGTAATATTCAGTGAGGCTGTGAAAAGGGGCCATAGGAAACAGACTTCTAATTACTCCCAATGTTTGTTATTCACTGTTTTTCTGAATGAGGAGCTGTATGACATAGAGTCCTCATTATTCTCCATGTGTGCATTATTCAAAGAGGTTCTGTAGTGTCCATGCAAAGAGACTCCTTACACTCCCTGGGTGTGTATTACTCAGCGATAAACTAGAATTAGAGTTCATATGAAATAGAGGCCTGACTATCACCCAGGTGTGTATTATTCAGGAAGACAATTAATTGGTGGCTGTCTTAAACAGCATCCTGATTACTCCATAGAAGTTCATTATTCACTGAAACTTTGAATAAGAAGCCATATGAAATAGACACCAGACTATTGCTCCATTGTGAATTACTCAATAAGGTTCTAAATGAGTAGTAGTATGAAATAGAATTCTGAGGATTCCCCAGGTGTGTATCATTCACGGAGGCACAGAATGAGTGGCCCTGTATAAAATTCTCAACTTTTTGGTGTGCATTATTCACTGTGGCTTTAAATGAGTGGATACATGAAGTAGACTCTTAACTCTTCCCAGGTGTGTATTATTGAATGAGACTCTGACTAAGTGGGCATAAAAAGAGACTCTTGTGTATTGCCCAGTTGTACATTACCTACAAAGACTCTGAATGTGTATCCATTAGAAGTAGATCCTTTACTATATCTGGGGAGAGTATTTTCACAGAGGCCTGAATGACTGGACATGTGAAAGATATTCCTGACTTATCAGATATAGATATTATTCACTGAATCACTGAAAGAGTGGCCTTATGAAATAGAACCCATTTTACTCCACATGTGTGCGTTATTTTTGACTCTCCAAACGAATCACCATATGAAATAGAATAGTGATTATTCCACATGTGCAGTATTCAAAGAGGTTCTGTATGAGTGTCCATATCAAAGAGTCTTCTGACTATCACTCATTTGTGTATCATTCACGGAGCTGCCTAATTTGGGGCTACCTTAAATAGGGTTCTGACTACTCCACAGCTCATTATTATGCACTGAAGCTCTGAATAAGAGGCCATATGAAATAGACCCCTTACTATTGCCCATTGTGCATTATTCACTGTGGCTTTAAATGAGTGGATACATGAAGTAGACTCTTAACTCTTCCCCAGGTGTGTATTATTGAATGAGACTCTGACTAAGTGGGCATAAAAAGAGACTCTTGTGTATTGCCCAGTTGTACATTACCTACAAAGACTCTGAATGTGTATCCATTAGAAGTAGATCCTTTACTATATCTGGGGAGAGTATTTTCACAGAGGCCCTGAATGACTGGACATGTGAAAGATATTCCTGACTTATCAGATATAGATATTATTCACTGAATCACTGAAAGAGTGGCCTTATGAAATAGACCCATTTTACTCCACATGTGTGCGTTATTTTTGACTCTCAAACGAATCACCATATGAAATAGAATAGTGATTATTCCACATGTGCAGTATTCAAAGAGGTTCTGTATGAGTGTCCATATCAAAGAGTCTTCTGACTATCACTCATTTGTGTATCATTCACGGAGCTGCCTAATTTGGGGCTACCTTAAATAGGGTTCTGACTACTCCACAGCTCATTATTATGCACTGAAGCTCTGAATAAGAGGCCATATGAAATAGACCCCTTACTATTGCCCATTGTGCATTATTCGGTAATGATGTGATTGAGTGGCCATATAACCTAGACTCTGACTGTTCCCAAGGTGTATATTCTTCAGTGAGTTTCTGATAGAGTGAGCACATAAAATAGACTCCTGACTATCCTCTTAATTATTTCTCAGCTGTGCATTTTCCACTGAGTCACTGGGTGAACGATCATATCAAATAGTCTCCAGGCTATTACCCAGGTGTGCATTATTCAGTGAGTCTCTGAATAAGTAGTTATATATAATAGAATCCTGAGTATTTTCCAGATATGTATGATTCCTCACTGAGGTTCCCAATAAGTGTCCATGTGAAATACACTCCTGACTTTTCCATAGGTCTGTATTATTCTGTGAGGCTCTAAATGAGTGTCCCTAAAATAGAGACTCGTGAATACTCATCAGGCATGCGTTTATACATTTGGCTCTACATGGTGGCTATACGAAATAGAATCCTGACTTTCCCAAGGTGTATGTTATTCAGTTAGGCTCTGAATATGTGGCTATATGAAATAGAATTTGACTACAATACAGGTGTTCCTTATTCAATGAAGCTCTGAAATAGATGCCGTATGTAATAGCGTCCTCAGTATAGCCCAGGTATGTATTATTCACTGAGTCTCTGAAACTTTGGCCATATAAAATTGTTTTCTGACTAGTCCACAGGTGTGTATTATTGACTCTGACTCTGAATATTTGGGCACATGGAATAGACTAGTGACTATTCCAAAGTCATATATTACTCTCTCAGGCTTTGATTTTGTGATTATATAAAATAGACTAGTGTCTATTTTACACGTATGCAATATTAACTGAGGCTGTAAATGAGAGGCTATATTAAGTAGACTCTAACACTTCCCAGGTGTGTATTACTCAGTGAGGGTCTTCTTATGTGACCATATGAAACAGGATGTTGTCTATCTTAAATATTTGTATTATTCAGTGAATCTCTGAAAGAGTGGCCTTATGAAATAGAACCCATTTTACTCCACATGTGTGCGTTATTTTTGACTCTCAAACGAATCACCATATGAAATAGAATAGTGATTATTCCACACATGTGCAGTATTCAAAGAGGTTCTGTATGAGTGTCCATATCAAAGAGTCTTCTGACTATCACTCATTTGTGTATCATTCACGGAGCTGCCTAATTTGGGGCTACCTTAAATAGGGTTCTGACTTCTCCACAGCTCATTATTATGCACTGAAGCTCTGAATAAGAGGCCATATGAAATAGACCCCTTACTATTGCCCATTGTGCATTATTCGGTAATGATGTGATTGGTGGCCATATAACCTAGACTCTGACTGTTCCCAAGGTGTATATTCTTCAGTGAGTTTCTGATAGAGTGAGCACATAAAATAGACTCCTGACTATCCTCTTAATTATTTCTCAGCTGTGCA
Organism: Saguinus midas; assembly: GCA_021498475.1. Lineage (NCBI taxonomy): Eukaryota > Metazoa > Chordata > Mammalia > Primates > Cebidae > Saguinus > Saguinus midas. Next base: position 24,314 of record JAKFGQ010000242.1, on the reverse strand, counting down.
TTTTCCACTGAGTCACTGGGTGAACGATCATATCAAATAGTCTCCAGGCTATTACCCAGGTGTGCATTATTCAGTGAGTCTCTGAATAAGTAGTTATATATAATAGAATCCTGAGTATTTTCCAGATATGTATGATTCCTCACTGAGGTTCCCAATAAGTGTCCATGTGAAATACACTCCTGACTTTTCCATAGGTCTGTATTATTCTGTGAGGCTCTAAATGAGTGTCCCTAAAATAGAGACTGTGAATAGTGTTTACACAGCTATACATTTGGCTCTACATGAGTGGCTATACGAAATAGAATCCTGACTTTCCCCAAGGTGTATGTTATTCAGTTAGGCTCTGAATATGTGGCTATATGAAATAGAATTCTGACTACAATACAGGTGTTCCTTATTCAATGAAGCTCTGAAATAGATGCCGTATGTAATAGCGTCCTCAGTATAGCCCAGGTATGTATTATTCACTGAGTCTCTGAAACTTTGGCCATATAAAATTGTTTTCTGACTAGTCCACAGGTGTGTATTATTGACTCTGACTCTGAATATTTGGGCATATGGAATAGACTAGTGACTATTCCAAAGTCATATATTACTCGCTCAGGCTTTGATTTTGTGATTATATAAAATAGACTAGTGTCTATTTTACACGTGTGCAATATTAACTGAGGCTGTAAATGAGAGGCTATATTAAGTAGACTCCTAACACTTCCCCAGGTGTGTATTACTCAGTGAGGGTCTTATTATGTGACCATATGAAACAGGATGTTGTCTATCTTAAATATTTGTATTATTCAGTGAATCTCTGAAAGAGTGGCTATATAAAATAGACTCCAGACTATATCACAAGTGTGTCATATTCACTGAGTCTGTAAAACAGGAGCCATATGAAACAAACATCTAATTACTTCACATGTGCGTTATTCACTGTGTGTCAGAATGACCAATCTTATGACATGGACTTCTCATTATAATCCATGTGTGCATTATTCAAACAGGTTCTGTAAAAGTTTCCATACAAAATAAACTTCTGAAACTCCACCAGGTGTTTATTACTCAGCAAAAACCCAGAATTAGAGTTCATATGAAATAGACTCCTGACAATCACCTAGGTGTGTATCATTCAGAGAGGCACTTTATTTGCAGCTATCTTAAACAGCATCCTAATTACTCCATAGAAGTTCATTATTCACTGAAACTTTAAAAAAGAGGCCATATAAAATAGACACCTGACTATTTCTCCATTGTGAATTATTCAGTAAGTTTCTAAATGAGTGGTAGTATGAAATAGAATTCTGACGATTTCCCAGGCGTGTATCATTCACGGAGGCACAGAATGAGTGACCATATAAAACATCCTCGACTATTACTCTGGTATGCTTTATTCACTGAAGCTCTAAATGAGTGGCTACATGAATAGACTCTTAACTCTTCCCCAGATGTGTATTATTGAATGAGACTCTGACTAAGTGGGCATAAAGAAGAGACTCTTGTGTATTGCCCAGGTGTGCATTACTTAGAGAGACTCTGAATGTGTGGACCTTTGAAGTAGACCCTTGACTATTTCTGAGGGGAGTATTATTCACAGAGGCCCTGAAGGGGTATCCATGTAAAGGAGATTCTTGACTTATCAGATATACATATTATTCACTGAAACACTGAAAAAGTGGCCTTATGAAATAATCCCTTTTTACTCCACAGGTGTGCGTTATTTTTTGACTCTCCAAATGAATCACCATAAGAAATATATTAGTGGGACTGGCTTCCAAGATGGCGTCGTAGAGGTGACTCAGGATTGCAGCTCCTAGTGAAGGTGCAGAGGGTGAGTGCTAGCCGCATTCTCAGACGGACCTTTCTTGCCCACAGAACGTTGAAAGTCCCAGGTGTGGGAGAGACATGGGAAGCCAGCACAGCCAGCTCGCGTGGCCGGCTTGCATGGCTCGGCCGGTGCCACAGCGCCTCGGCTCCCGCACAGAACTCACTGGTCTGGGTGCCCTGTTAAACCAGCAATCTGAGATTTGGAAGGGCAGATTGACATGTCCATCTGCTTGAACGGGACCTGGACAATGAGCCAGACCAGGAGATTTTTGGGAAGCGTGATATGAGCCAGCACACTGGGCAGTGGCACGGGAGTTTGCACAGATCCCAGTGCCGTATCGGCAGGCTACTGGAGCGCCAGTAAGAGTCGACCTTTCACCTTGGGGAGAGGAAGAGAGAGAGAGAGGACGGACTCTGAGGCAGGAAGCTGGTTGATCAGGCTCAACGGGTTCCACCCTCATGGGGACAAGCAGGGTGGCGACTGGAGGTGCTTGGGGCTGAGAGATTTGCTGCCGGCACAGTTGAATCTAGCATGTGCAGGCCTCTGGGGGGAAGGGCGTTCACCACTAATGACCAAACCACCCCTACTGAAGTACCGCCCAGTGCTGATGCAGCCTGCCATTGCCAAGGCAACCCGCCATAACGGAGAGACTCCCTCAGCTGGGCAGAGCCCCATGGCAGGACGGGGCTGGTGGCAGCAGGGCGGACCCACACTAGCAGGGCAAAGCCTCAGCAGGCAAATAGTGAATAGACTACCTCCTAGCTGGGCAGGACAGTGCAACAGATACTCATAAAGAAAGCCCCAAACCCCTGAGACAGAGCATCTAAGGAGAAAAAAAGGGGGGGATGTTTTATGAGTTCTGTTGCAGCAGACATAAACACATCCGGCCAACAACCCTTAATGAACAACGGAGCTCACAGCTCAGCAATGGAGTTCCTATAAAGCACAGACCGTCCCCTCAAGCAGCTCCCTGACCCCTGTATATCCAAAGAGTCACCCCAAAAAAGGACTAATCAGACTGACATTTTGTGGGCATCATTCTGGCAAAAAGATAGAAAAAAAACTGGTAGCATCCCTCACTGTTCGGCAGCTGCTACAGGTGCACCCCAGAAAAGCAGGGCCTGGAGTGGACTTCAGCAGTCGTACAGCAGACGGGCTAGACCATTAGAAGGAAAACTAAGTAACAGAAATACTTCACCACCAACAATCTGGGCATCCACTCAGAAACCCAATTGAAAAATTAGCAACTACTAAGACGACAGGTGGATAAATTCACAAATATGGGAAGAAACCAGTGCAAAAAGGAGGAAAACACCCGAAACCAAAACACCTCACCTCCTACAAAAAACCAAAACTCCTCGCCAGCAAGGAAACAAAGCTGGACGGAGAATGACTGTGACAAAATGACGGAATCAGACTTCAGAAAGTGGATAATTAGAAACATCAGTGAGCTAAAAGAACATATTCTAAATCAGTGCAAAGAAGCAAAGAACCTTGAAAAAAGATTCGAGGAAATGACAACAAGAATGGACAACTTAGAGAGGAATATGAATGAATTGAAGGAGCTGAAAAACACAACACGAGAACTTCGTGAAGCATGCACAAGTTTCAACAGCCGAACTGACCAAGCAGAAGAAAGAATATCAGAAGTTGAAGATCAACTCAATGAAATAAAACGAGAAACCAAGATTAGAGAAAAAAGCACAAAAAGGAATGAACAAAATCTCCAAGAAATGTGGGACTATGTGAAGAGACCCAACCTACGTTTGATAGGTGTACCAGAATGTGATGAAGAGAATGAATTCAAGCTGGAAAACACTCTTCAGGATATTATCCAGGAAAATTTCCCCAACCTAGCAAGACAGGTCAATACTCAACTCCAGGAAATACAGAGAACACCACAAAGATACTCTGCAAGAAGAGCAACCCCAAGGCACATAATCGTCAGATTCACCAGGGTTGAAATGAAAGAGAAAATACTAAGGGCAGCCAGAGAGAAAGGTCGGGTCACCCACAAAGGGAAGCCCATCAGACTCACAGCAGATCTATCGGTGGAGACTCTACAAGCCAGAAGAGAGTGGGGGCCAATATTCAACATCCTTAAAGAAAAAAACTTTCAACCCAGAATTTCATATCCAGCCAAACTGAGCTTCATAAGTGAAGGAAAAATAAAATCCTTCATGAACAAGCAAGTACTCAGAGATTTTGTCACCACTAGGCCTGCTTTACAAGAGCTCCTGAAAGAGGCACTACACATAGAAAGAAACAACCAGTACCAGCCATCCTAAAAGCATATCAAATGCTAAAGAGCATCAACAAAATGAAGAATCTACATGAACCAATGGGCAAAACAGCCAGCTAGCATCAAAATGGCAGTATCAAATTCACACATAACAATATTAACCCTAAATGTAAATGGGCTAAATGCACCAATCAAAAGACACAGACTGGCAAATTGGATAAAAAAACAAAACCCATCGGTGTGCTTCATCCAGGACACCCATCTCACACGTAAGGATACACAAAGGCTCAAAATAAAGGGATGGAGGAGCAAATGGAGAGCAAAAAAAAAGCAGGAGTTGCAATTCTCGTCTCTGATAAAATAGACTTTAAAGCAACAAAGATCAAAAGGGACAAAGAAGGTCATTACATAATGGTAAAAGGATCGATACAACAAGAAGAGCTAACGATTCTAAATATATATGGACCCAATGCAGGAGCACCTAGATATATAAGGCAAGTTCTTAATGACTTACAAAGAGACTTAGATTCCCACACAATAATAGTGGGAGACTTAACACTCCACTGTCAATATCAGGCAGATCAACAAGACAGAAAATTAACAAGGATATCCAGGACTTGAACTCAGACCTGGAACAAGCAAACCTGATAGACATTTACAGAACTCTCCACCCCAAATCCACAGAATATACATTCTTCTCAGCACCACATCACACCTACTCCAAAATTGACCACATAATTGGAAGTAAAGCACTCCTCAGCAAATGCAAAACAACTGAAATCATAACAAACAGTCTCTCAGACCATAGTGCAATCAAGTTGGAACTCAGAATTCAGAAAATAACTCAGAACCACACAGCTTCATGGAAACTGAACAACTGGCTCTTGAATGTTGTTTGGATAAACAAAGAAATGAAGGCAGAAATAAAGAAGTTCTTTGAAACCAACGAGAATGAAGACAAAACGTACCAGAATCTCTGGGACACATTTAAAGCAGTCTGTAGAGGAAAAGATATAGCAATAAGCGCCTACGTGAGAAGAGTGGAGAGATCCAAAATTGACAGCCTATCGTCAAAATTGAAAGAGCTAGAGGAGCAAGATCAAAAAAGCTAAAACCAAGCGGAAGACAAGAATTAACTAAGAACAGAGCAGAACTGAAGGAGATAGAGACGCGAAAATCCCTTCAAAAAATCAATAAATCCAAGAGCTGGTTTTTCAGAAAGATCAACAAAATAGACAGACTACTAGCCAGACTGATGAAAAAGAAAAAAGAGAACAACCAAATAGATGCAATAAAAAACGATAATGGGGAAATCACCAAAGATTCCACAGAAATTCAAACCATCATCAGAGAATACTACAAACAACTCTATGCACATAAACTAGTAAACCAGGAAGAAATGGATAAATTCCTGGACGCCTGTGTCCTCCCAAGCCTAAACCAGGAAAAAGCCGAAACTATGAATAGACGAATAACAAGGTCTGAAGTTGATGCAGCAATTAAGAGCCTACCACACGGGGGGAGAGATCCAAGATGGCTGATCGCTAACAGCTCGGGATTGTAGCTCCCACTGAAAGCTCGGAAAACGTGACGATACCACATTTTCAGTGGAATTTTCTTCACCCACGGACCAGAAGACTTCCAGTGGAGGAGCCCCTCGTTTCGCCGGCATGACTTCTGTGTCCAGCGCAGCGGATTTGTCGTCGCCTCTGCGTGGCAGCTCTTCATGCACAGTGAGGGGGACTGGTTCTCCTACTGACTGGTGTTTGGAGCTCCGGGAAGGCAGAGCCGCTTGCTGACTCAAGAAGGAATCCAGACCGGAGATTTCTAGGCAGAAGAGCACCATCTGTCTTATCGCTGTTGTTTTGGCCGGCGCAGTGGGTTGCTTGGATTCCAGCACTGGGAATCAATAAATTGGACATCCTCTCAGGAACTTAACCAGAAAGGCGCTAATTGTAAAACATCAGATGATTAAATTCACAATAAAGGGAAAAAAACAGTCTCAAAAGGCCGAGAAAACCGAAAGTCAGAACCCCTCTCCTTCTACAGGGGATAGTAATTCCTCATCAGCAACGGAATAAGCCCTAATGGAAAAGGACTGTGTTCCAGTATCTGAAGGAGGCTTTAGAAGGTGGATGGTAAAAACCTCTGGTTCAAAACAACAAGTCTATAAATGTAATTCACCACATAAACAGAATTTTGAAAAAAGATTAGAAGAAGTATTAAAAAGAATGGACAATATAGGGAGGAATATAAATGAATTAATGGAGTTGAAAAATACAACACAAGAAATTAGTGAAATATGCACAAGTTTGAATAGTCGAATTGATCAAGCAGAAGAAAGGATATCAGACGTCAAAGACTGACTTAATGAAATGGCACGAGAAGACAAGAATAGAGAAAAAAGGATAAACAGGAATGAGCAGTCTCCAAGAATTATGGGACTATGTGAAAAGACCTAATCTACGTTTGATAGGTGTACCTGAAAATGATGGAGAGAATGAATCCCAGCTGGAAAATACTCTTCAGGATATTATCCAGTGTAGGGAGCAGTATCCATTTTGAGCACCTAACAGCCATCCTGTGACTCTGTTGCCTAAGAGCCCACATCCTCTTTATCTAAATCCTACTTTCCGCTGAGTTGCTAGACCAGCCGCTGAGTTGCAAGATCAGCCGGTGGTCTCATTACCATAATTACCCCCTGACGTTAGCTCTTAGATTTTCCCGCCTTTACTTGTTTATAAGCAGCTACATTAGGCCTAATAAATGAGACTTGATCAGATTCTTGACTTGTCTCCATTCTTCGCATCTCCTGTCTCTCTCTCAATCCCCACCCCCTCCCTAGGGTCCCCGTTGTTTGTCCCGCAGGCCGGGACAAAATTGGCGCCCAACGCGGGGCGACTGGTACGAGGGAAATCGTGAGGGACGCCGCCGAGATCAGCCAGAACAGAGGAATCAAGAAACCCGGAGGAAAGAGCGTCGTGGGAGCCTGCCACGAACTCGCGCTCCGGTAAGCGGATGGCGAATATGGGACAGGAAATCAGCCAGCATGAGTTGTTTGTAGAGAGTTTAAGTAAAGCTTTAAAGGCGCGGGGAGTAAAGGTGAAAGTAAAACAATTGTGTAAATACTTTGACTATATTAAGGATGTCTGCCCCTGGTTCCCCCAGGAAGGAACCATAGATCAAAAAAGATGGAAAAGGGTAGGAGATGCCTTGAAAGATTATTATAGTACTTTTGGACCCGAGAAGGTCCCAGTGACCGCCTTTTCATATTGGAATTTAATAGATGAAATTTTAAGTCAGAGACGTCAAGATCCCCTTGTTGCTAATGTTGTCTCTCAGGGAGAGTCTTTATTAAAAGGAGAAAAGAAAATCTGAAAAAGGCAAGAGAGAGGGGAGACTTGCTCCTCCAGAAACTATGCCAGAACAGGATTTAATGTCCTTTGATAGTGACTCTGAAAAGGGCACCTCCCAGGAGCATAAATATCCAGATTTGTCTCTCGTGAGAGAAAGCTGTCAAGACCTAGAAAGAATCGACAGCCTTGTACCAGGTCTTGCCAGACTGCCTTCTAAACAAAAGGATAAAATTAGACCTAAGTGTGACGGCACGCTCGCTTATCGGGTGGCTTATAGAAAGGGCAAATAATTCAGAAGATGAAGGCATAGAAGAGGAATAGGTTGGGAGGACATGGGGAGGATTAGCCAGAATTAGAAAATGAGGCTGCTCACTATCATAATGAGAATTATCCTCCAGCCCCTCTGCACCTACAATGACATTTCCCATTTATGATCCTCAAAAGAACTACAGGATAAGATTAATTTCTTAAACAACAGATAAAGCTTGAAATAGAACATCAGGATCTCATTGAACAGTTAGAGAAAATCAAGATAGGAAGGTTAGGAATGATACAAAACTTGCCCTCTCGGTCTCGCATATGGGGCCGCCTAGAAACCGCCTAAGAGCAGCCCGCCCCAACTAACTCTTCATTGAGTCAGGCGACCCTAATGTTTATCCAGTCACTGAAACTGTAGATCAAAATAATGCTGCATGGAGACACCATGTCGGTTTTGATTTCAAAATTATTAAAGAATTAAAGACTGCTGTGGCACAATACAGTGCTACTGCTCCGTATACCACTGCAATTTTGGAATCAGTAGCTGAGAATTGGCTTACTCCAGGGGATTGGCAAACTCTAGCCCATGCTACCTTATCTGGCGGAGACTTCCTGCTTTGGAAGTCTGAGTATTATGAGTGCTGCAAAGAAACCGCCCGCCGTAATGCGCAGGCTAACAACAATTGGAGCTTTGATATGCTAATTGGAGAAGGCAATTACGCCACCAGTGATGCCCAGATGCAGTATGATGCTGGACTTTATGCTCAAATTCAGGCTGCAGGAACAAAGGCTTGGAGAAAGCTGCCCACTAAGGGAGATCTCAGCTCCTCTCTTACCAGTATCAAGCAGGGGCCAGATGAGCCATTTTCAGAATTTGTTCACCGTCTCCTTACAGCAGCGGGGAGAATTTTTGGTGATCCACAGGTTGGCCAAGACTTTGTAAAGCAACTGGCGTTTGAAAATGCCAATGCCGCTTGCCAGGCCGCTATTCGTCCTTATAAAAAGAAGACAGATCTCTCAGGCTATATTCGCCTGTGTTCAGACATTGGGTCTGCCTACCAACAGGGACTGGCTATGGCTGCCGCCTTGCAAGGCTATACAGTGAGGCAGTTTCTATCTAATCAGTCAAGGAATAAGTGCTTTCAATGTGGTGCTAGTGGTCACTATGCTAAAGATTGCAATGTTGATAAGAAACCCTCCTTCAATATAAAAGCCCCTGGCCTATGCCCACGGTGTAAGCGTGGCAAGCATTGGGCTAATGAGTGCAAATCTAAGAAAGATGCCCAGGGCAACCTCCTTTCTCCCCATCAGGGAAACGGGATGAGGGGCCAGCCCCAGGCCCCCAAACCAAAACAGATCTATGGGGCAGTCAGCTTTGTTCCCCCAACCAACAATCCATTTCAAGCCTCTGCCGAGCAACGGCAGGAAGTGCAGGATTGGACCTCTGTTCCACCTCCCACACAGTATTAACACCTGAGATGGGAGTTCAGGCCTTGCCTACGGGAGTCTTTGGGCCTCTACCCGAGGGCTCTGTTGGACTTATTCTAGGGCGCAGCAGCCTCACCCTACAGGGCTTACAAGTCCTCCCCGGGGTGATAGACAATGACTATACTGGAGAGATTAAAGTCATGGCATCCTCTCCTCGAGTGATAAGTACTGTTTCCCCAGGACAAAGATTTGCACAGCTCCTACTTTTATCCCTTCACAAAACCAAGAATAAGGCTGTCAAAGGGAATAGGGGCGCTGCCGGTTTTGGCTCTTCAGATGTGTATTGGGCAGAAATGATATCTTCCAGTAAGCCCATGATGACATTATGGTTAGATGAAAAAAAATTTACCGGGTTAGTAGACACCGGGGCTGATGTAACTATCATCAGCAAAACCCAGTGGCCTCAGACGTGGCCTACAGAGGCTACAATTACTCATCTAACCGGAATTGGTCAAAGTAGAAATCCAGAAAGAAGCAGTAAATTGCTGACCTGGAAAGATGAGAAGGGACATCACGGACACATTCAGCCCTATATAGTCGCAGGCCTGCCTTTTAACCTGTGGGGCAGGGACCTGCTGGCTCAAATAGGAATGGTCATTGGCAGTCCTAATGATATTGTTACAGCTCAAATGCTAAAAAATGGCTATGTGCCAGGAACAGGACTGGGAAAAAATCAAGACGGAATCCTAGACCCCATTCAGACCAAATCAAAGACAGACAGAACTGGGCTTGGCCATTTTTAACAGGGGTCACGGTCTGTCCTGTAACCCATGCAGACAAAATCACCTGGAGATCTGATGACCCTGTCTGGGTTGATCAGTGGCCCCTCTCTTCAGAAAAACTAGCTGCCGCCCAACAACTGGTACAGGAACAGTTACAGGCAGGACATATAGAGCCTAGTAATTCTCCTTGGAACACGCCAATCTTTGTCATAAGAAAGAAATCAGGAAAATGGCGATTGTTACAAGACCTTAGAGAGGTCAATAAGTCTATGGTCCTCATGGGAGCCCTACAACCTGGACTCCCCTCTCCCATCGCCATACCTTTAAACTACTATAAAATAGTTATTGATTTAAAAGACTGTTTCTTTACCATTCCATTACATCCAGATGATCAAAAACGTTTTGCCTTCAGTGTGCCCTCTACCAATTTTAGGGAACCTATGAAAAGGTATCACTGGAGAGTGTTACCTCAGGCATGGCTAATAGTCCAACTTTGTGCCAATCTTTTGTTGCTTCAGCTATTCAACCTATTAGAAGCACCTGGACAGAAATTTATATCATTCATTACATGGATGACATTCTTATAGCAGGGAAGGATGGGCAAACTGTTTTATCTTGTTTTAAAGCTTTACAGACATCTCTTACACAACATGGCCTATCAATAGCTCCTGAAAAGGTGCAACTTACTGATCCCTACACGTATTTAGGCTTTCAGTTAAGAGGAAATCAGGTTACTACACAGAAGGTACAACTTAGGCTAGACAAACTTAAGACACTGAATGATTTCCAAAAATTATTGGGAGATATCAATTGGCTTCTACCTTATTTAAAACTATGCAAAGCAGACCTCAAACCACTTTATGATATCCTAAATGGAGACCCAAACCCCACGTCACCTCGAGAGCTAACCTCTGAAGGCCTACAGGCTATTCAGACTGTAGAACATGCCATCAATCATCAAACCATTACCTCTGTAGACTATTATAAGCCACTTCAATTTATTATTTGTCAGATTTCATTATCACCCACTGCAGTGTTTTGGCAAACCGCACCACTAATGTGGGTGCATCTCCCTAACACACCAAAAGAATCTCGAACCATACTACCTCATGGTAGCAAGTCTGATTATCCAAGGTCGAACTATGGGCAGAGAGTATTTTGGTTATGAACCATCTTTAATTGTCCAACCATACAATAAAGAACAAGTTCAATGGCTTATGCAAACTACTGAGGCTTGGCCTATAGCATTAGCTTCCTTTTCAGGACAATTGGATAACCATTACCCTCCCAATAAGTTAATTACCTTTGCAAACAGACATGAATTTATTTTCCCAAAGGTTACAAAATCTGAGCCCATTCCTGATGGACTCGTAGTGTTCACTGATGGCTCGTCCACAGGCATAGCTGCCTATGTCAGTCAAAGCCATACTGTACAGTTTCAAACCCAGTCATCTTCAGCTCAGCTTACTGAATTACAAGCAGTCATAGCAGTATTCTCTGCTTTCCCTAATCACTCTCTGAACATTTATACTGACAGTGCATACATTGCTCAGTCTGTACCTAATTTAGAGACAGCTCCCATCATTAAACATACCTCTTCAGCTGCAGTATTATTTAAACAGCTACAACAGTTCATTATTAACAGAACTCATCCTTTCTTTATTGGGCACCTACGGGCCCATTCAGGATTACCTGGACCACTGTCACAAGGCAATCAACAAGCTGACTTAGCCACTCGCATTTTTCATGCATATACTGCAGAAACCAAAGATCCATTATCTCAAGCTCAACACACACACAGTCTACATCACCTTAATGCTCACTCCCTTAGATTATTACATCACATCACCAGAGAACAAGCCAGACAAATAGTTAAGGAATGCACACAATGTGCTACACACCTACCTGTACCCCATCTGGGAGTTAACCCTAGGGGTCTAGTCCCCAATGCACTCTGGCAAATGGATGTAACCCATATTTCAGAATTTGGCAACCTTAAATATGTTCATGTATCTGTTGATACCTTTAGTGGATATGTATTTGCCACACTCCAGACAGGAGAAGCCACCAAGCATGTCATTGGACACCTACTATCTGCTTTTGCCACCCTTGGCTGTCCACAAAAAATCAAAACTGATAATGGGCCAGGATACACCAGCACTGCTTTTGCTCGTTTCTGCTCCCAATTAAACATACAACACATAACTGGCATCCCTTATAATCCTCAAGGACAAGGAATAGTTGAGAGAACCCATCTCACCTTAAAAATTACCCTCGAAAAAATAAAAAAGGGGGTATGGTACCCCACTAAGGGGTCCCCCAGAAACCTCATAGCACACTCACTATTTATACTAAATTTTTTAACTCTGGACAAAGACGGACACTCTGCTGCAGAACGCCACTGGCAAGCAGAAACTCAAACAAAGTATGCATCTGTAATGTGGAAAGATCCTATGACTGGCTCTTGGCATGGGCCTGACCCCGTATTAATTTGGGGAAGAGGATCAGTGTGTGTATATGCAAAAGAAGCAGATTCTGCCAGATGGCTGCCAGAAAGACTAGTAAAACAAGTAGATAATAAAAGAACAGCAAGACATGAAGATAATAACCCCTCCCAGGGAATATGCTAAGCCCTGAGGATTATCCCCACTTTTTTCCTTTTTCTTCAGAAGCATGTGGACCCTAGTACTGATATCCCTAATTACCACTCTCATACCCAAGACTGACAGCGGATTTGGAGCACGGTATGATGTACAGCAAGTTTTGAAGAGCATATATGTTATTCAAGACCAACTGGACTCCCTAGCTGAAGTAGTCCTACAGAACCGCCGGGGCCTAGATCTGCTCACCGCTGAAAAGGGAGGACTGTGCCTTGCATTAGACGAGAAGTGCTGCTTCTATGCTAACCGTTCTGGTGTTGTTAGAGATAAGATAAAAAGCCTACAAGAAGACTTGGCTAGAAGAAGACAAGCACTCTATAATAACCCCCTGTGGGGGGAATTAAATGGACTTCTCCCCTATCTCCTCCCCCTCCTCGGTCCTTTTGTTGCCTTTTTACTACTCCTCACTGTTGGGCCTCTTATCATCAACAAGATCATGGCTTTTGTTAAACAACAGATTGATGCCATAAAAATGCAGCCCCTACAGGTTCATTATCATAAGCTGGAAATGGCCGACAGAGAGATGGAGATGAATCAAGGCTGTGGTGAAAACTTGACTTGTACCACTTACCATCTCTGATATTGCCTAGTGAGATGGACCAGTTAGCCAATGACGGGCAACCTGAGAGCCTGACAGTAAGATGCTCCCACCTAAGACAGGGACCAGGACTTGAATCCTGCACCCTATGATGGGTAAGGGTAAAAGCATCACTGCAGGTGTGTCTCTTGACCTAAGACAGGCATGGTCCCCATAGGCAATCGGCTGCTCAAAAATAATAAAAATAAAAAGGAGGACCTGTAGGGAGCAGTATCCATTTTGAGCACCTAACAGCCATCCTGTGACTCTGTTGCCTAAGAGCCCACATCCTCTTTATCTAAATCCTACTTTCCGCTGAGTTGCTAGACCAGCCACTGAGTTGCAAGATCAGCCGGTGGTCTCATTACCATAATTACCCCCTGACGTTAGCTCTTAGATTTTCCCGCCTTTACTTGTTTATAAGCAGCTACATTAGGCCTAATAAATGAGACTTGATCAGATTCTTGACTTGTCTCCATTCTTCACGTCTCCTGTCTCTCTCTCAATCCCCACCCCCTCCCTAGGGTCCCCGTTGTTTGTCCCACAGGCTGGGACAATCCAGGAGAATTTTCCCAATTTAGAAAAGCAGGTTACCATTCAACCTCAGGTAATACAGAGAACACCACAAAGATATTCCTTAAGAAGAGCAACCCCAAGACGCATAATCATTAGATTCACCAGGGTTGAAACAAAGGAGAAAATACTAAGGGCAGCCAGAGAGAAAGGTCAGGTTACCCACAAAGGGAAGCCTATTAGACTTACAGCTGATCTCTCAGCAGAAACCCTACAAGCCAGAAGAGAGTGGGGGCCAATATTTAACATCCTTAAAGAACAGAACTTTCAGCCCAGAATTTCATATTCTCCCAAACTAAGCTTCACAATTGAAGAAAAAATAAAATCTTTTATGAACAAGCAAGTACTCAGAGATTTTATTACCACCAGGCCTGCTTTACAAAAACTTCTGAAAGAAGCATTACACACAGAAAGGAACAACCAGTATTAGCCTTTCTAAAAATATACCAAAAAGTAAAGAGCATCAACATAAAAAAATTTACATCAACAAACGGAAAAAATAGCCAGTTAACAACAAATGGCAGTAATCTTAAATAGAAATCGACTAAATTTTCTAATTAAAAGATACAGCCAATTGGGAGGCAAGATGGCGTCGTAGAGGCGACTCAGGATTGCAGCTCTCAGTGAAGGCGCAGAGGGTGAGTCCTAGCCGCATTCTCGGATGTTCCTTTTATGCCTACAGAGCGTTGAAAGTCCCAGGTGTGGGAGAGACACGGGACGCTAGCGCAGCCGACTAACGCAGCTGGCTCCCACTGCCTCTTCGGTCAGTGCCTCAGCAGGACCCAGTGCGGAACTCACTGGTCTGGGTGCCCTGTTAAACAGGCAATCTGAGATTTGGAAGGGCAGATTGGCATGTTCATCTGATTGAACAGGACTTGGACAATGAGCCAGACCAGGAGTTTCTTGGAAGCGTGATCTGAGCCGGGGTAGTGGGCAGCAGCACGGGAGATCGCACGGATCCCAGTGCCCTATCGGCAGGCTACTGGGGCGCCAGTGAGAGAGTCGACCTTTCAGCTTGGGGAGAGGAAGAGAGAGAGAGAGAGGACGGACTCTGAGGCAGGGAGCTGGGTGATCGGGCTTGGCGGGTCCCATGCTCACAGGGACAAGCAGGGCGGCGACTGGAGGTGCTTGGGACTGAGAGTTTTGCTGCCGGCATCTAGGATGGTGCAGCCCAGTGGGGGGGTCCACCATTGCTGACGCAGTCCACCCCCACTGAAGTACCGCCCAGGACTGACGCAGCCTGCCATTGCCGAGGCAACCTGCCATAACAGAGAGACTCGGCGCTCCACAGCAGAAGGGAGCCCAGCAGCAACAGGGCGGACCCGCGCTAGCAGGTCAGAGCCCCGGCAGGCAAATAGTGAATAGACTGCCACCTAGTGGGGCAGGACAGTGCAACAGATACTCATAAAGAAAGCCCCAACTCCCTGAGACAGAGCATCTAAGGGGGGAAAAAGGGTGGTGTTTTATGAGTTCTATTGCAGCAGACATAAACAACCTCCCAACAACACTGAATGAACAATGGAGCTCACAGCTCAGCACTGGAGCTCCTATAAAGCACAGACTGTCTCCTCAAGCAGCTCCCTGACCCATGTATATCCAAGGAGTCACCCCAGAAAAGGACTAATCAGACTGACATTTGGCTGGCATCATTCTGGAACAAGGACAGCAGAAGAAGAAACTGGTATCATCCTCACTGTTCCGCAGCTGCTGCAGGTATACCCCAGACAAGCAGGGCCTGGAGTGGACCTCAGCACTCACAGCAGAGAGGATAGACATTAGAGGGAAAACTAAGTAACAGAAATACTTCATCATCAACAATCTCAGTGTCCACACAGAGACCCAATTGAAAAATCAGCAACTACTAAGACGACAGGTGGATAAATCCATAAAGATGGGAAGAAACCAGCGCAAAAAGGAGGAAAACACCCAAACCAAAACACCTCACCTCCAAAAAGGACCAAAACTCCTCACCAGCAAGGGAACAAAGCTGGACGGAGAATGAATGTGATGAAATGACGGAATCAGACTTCAGAAAGTGGATAATGAGAAACTTCAGTGAGCTAAAGGAACATGTTCTAAACCAGTGCAAAGAAACTAAGAACCTTGAAAAAGATTTGAAAAAGATTCGAGGAATTGATAACAAGAATGGACAACTTAGAGAGGAATATGAATGAATTGAAGGAGCTGAAAACACAACACGAGAACTTCAAGCATGCACAAGTTTCAACAGCCGAATTGACCAAGCAGAAGAAAGAATATCAGAAGTTGAAGATCAACTCAATGAAATAAAACGAGAAACCAAGATTAAAGAAAAAGCAAAAAGGAATGAACAAAATCTCCAAGAAATGTGGGACTATGTGAAGAGACCCAACCTACGTTTGATAGGTGTACCAGAATGTGATGAAGAGAATGAATCCAAGCTGAAAACACTCTTCAGGATATTATCCAGGAAAATTTCCCCAACCTAGCAAGACAGGTCAATACTCAACTCCAGGAAATACAGAGAACACCACAAAGATACTCTGCAAGAAGAGCAACCCCAAGGCACATAATCGTCAGATTCACCAGGGTTGAAATGAAGGAGAAAATACTAAGGGCAGCCAGAGAGAAAGGTCGGGTCACCCACAAAGGGAAGCCCATCAGACTCACAGCAGATCTCGGCAGAGACTCTACAAGCCAGAAGAGAGTGGGGCCAATATTCAACATCCTTAAAGAAAAGAGCTTTCAACCCAGAATTTCATATCCAGCCAAACTGAGCTTCATAAGTGAAGGAAAAATAAAATCCTTCACGAACAAGCAAGTACTCAGAGATTTTGTCACCACTAGGCCTGCTTTACAAGAGCTCCTGAAAGAGGCACTACACATAGAAAGAAACAACCAGTTCCAGCCATCCTAAAAGCATACCAAATGCTAAAGACCATCAACAAAATGAAGAATGTACATGAACCAACGGGCAAACAGCCAGCTAGCATCAAAATGGCAGTATCAAATTCACACAACAATATTAACCCTGAATGTAAATGGGCTAAATGCACCAATCAAAAGACACAGACTGGCAAATTGGATAAAACCAAAACCCATCGGTGTGCTGTATCCAGGAAACCCACCTCACATGCAAAGATACACAAAGGCTCAAAATAAAGGGATGGAGGAAGATTTACCAAGCAAATGGAGAGAAAAAAAGCAGGAGTTGCAATTCTCGTCTCTGATAAAATAGACTTTAAAGCAACAAAGATCAAAAGGGACAAAGAAGGTCATTACATAATGGTAAAAGGATCGATACAACAAGAAGAGCTAACGATTCTAAATATATATGGACCCAATGTAGGAGCACCCAGATATATAAGGCAAGTTCTTAATGACTTACAAAGACTTAGACTCCCACACAATAATAGTGGGAGACTTTAACACTCCACTGTCAATAGCAGACAGATCAACCAGACAGAAAATTAACAAGGATATCCAGGACTTGAACTCAGACCTGGAACAAGCAAACCTGATAGACATTTACAGAACTCTCCACCCCAAATCCACAGAATATACATTCTTCTCAGCACCACATCACACCTACTCCAAAATTGACCACATAATTGGAAGTAAAGCACTCCTCAGCAAATGCAAAACAACGGAAATCATAACAAACAGTCTCTCAGACCATAGTGCAAAGTTGGAACTCAGAATTCAGAAAATAACTCAGAACCGCACAGCTTCATGGAAACTGAACAACTGGCTCTTGAATGTTGATTGATAAACAATGAAATGAAGGCAGAAATAAAGAAGTTCTTTGAAACCAACGAGAATGAAGACACAACGTACCAGAATCTCTGGGACACATTTAAAGCAGTCTGTAGAGGAAAATATATAGCAATAAGTGCCCACATGAGAAGAGTGGAGAGATCCAAAATTGACACCCTATCGTCAAAATTGAAAGAGCTAGAGGAGCAAGATCAAAAAGCTCAAAACCTAGCCAAGACAAGAAATAACTAAGATCAGAGCAGAACTGAAGGAGATAGAGACAAGAAAACCCTTCAAAAATCAATAAATCTAAGAGCTGGTTTGAAAAGATCAACAAAATAGACAGACCACTAGCCAGACTGATAAAAAGAAAAGAGAGAACAACCAAATAGATGCAATAAAAACGATAAAGGGAAATCACCACAGATTCCACAGAAATTCAAACCATCATCAGAGAATACTACAAACAACTCTATGCACATAAACTAGTAAATCAGGAAGAAATGGATAAATTCCTGACGCCTGTGTCCTCCCAAGCCTAAACCAGGAGGAAGCCGAAACTATGAATAGACCAATAACAAGGTCTGAAGTTGAGGCAGCAATTAAGAGCCTACCACACAAAAAGCCCAGGTCCAGATGGGTTCACAGCTGAATTCTACCAGACACACAAAGAGGATCTGGTACCATTCCTTCTGAAACTATTCCAAATAATCCAAAAGAGGGAACCCTTCCCAAATCATTTTATGAGACCAACATCATCCTGATACCAAAACCTGGCAGAGACTCAACAAGAAAAGAAAACTTCAGGCCAATATCCATGATGAACATAGATGCAAAATCTTCAATAAAATACTGGCAAACCGATTGCAACAGCACATTAAAAACTTATCCATCATGATCAAGTAGGATTCATCCTGGGATGCAAGGCTGGTTCAACATACACAAGTCTATAAATGTAATTCACCACATAAACAGAAGCAAAAACAAAACCACATGATTATCTCAATTGATGCAGAGAAGGCATTTGACAAAATTCAACAGCCCTTTATGCTAAAAACCCTCAATAAACTTGGTATTGATGGAACATATCTCAAAGTAATAAAAGCTATTTATGACAAACCAACAGCCAATATCATACTTAATGGGCAAAACTGGAAGCATTCCCTTTGAAATCTGGCACTAGACAAGGATGCCCTCTCTCACCACTTCTATTCAACATAGTACTGGAAGTTCTAGCCAGAGCAATCAGGCAAGAAAAGAAATAAAGGGTATTCAAATAGGAAAGGTGGAAGCCAAATTGTCTCTATTTGCAGACGACATGATAGTATACCTAGAAGACCCCATCACCTCAGCCCAAAAGCTCCTGCAACTGATAAGCAACTTCAGCAAAGTCTCAGGATATAAAATCAATGTTCAAAATCACAAGCATTCCTATACACCAATAACAGACTTAAAGAGAACCAAATCAAGAACGAACTGCCATTCACAATTGCTACAAAGAAAATAAAATACCTAGGAATACAACTCACTAGGAATGTAAGGGACCTCTTTAAGGAAAACTACAAACAACTGCTCAACGAAATAAGAGGACACAAACAGATGGAGAAACATTCCATGTTCGTGGTTAGGAAGAATCAATATCGTGAAAATGGCTATACTGCCCAAAGTAATTTACACAATCAATGCTATCCCCATCAAACTACCATTGAATTTCTTCACAGAACTGGAAAACCACCATGAATTTCATATGGAACCAAAAAGAGCCCGCATAGCCAAGTCAATTTAAGCAAAAGAACACAGGGAGGCATCACGCTACCAGACTTCAAACTATACTACAAGGCTACAGTAATCAAAACAGCATGGTACTGGTACCAAAACAGAGATATAGACCAATGGAACAGAACAGAAGCATCGGAGGCAACACAACTATCTACAACCATATTATCTTTGATAAACCAGACAAAACAGGCAATGGGGAAAGGATTCCTATTTAATAAATGGTGTTGGGAAAACTGGCTAGCCATGTGCAGAAAGCAGAAACTGGACCCCTTCCTGACACCTTACACTAAAATTAACTCCAGATGGATTAAAGACTTAAACGTAAGACCTGACACCATAAAAACCCTAGAAGAAAATCTAGGCAAAACCATTCAGGACATAGGAGTAGGCAAGGACTTCATGAACAAAACACCAAAAGCATTGGCAACAAAAGCCAAAATAGACAAATGGGACCTAATCAAACTCCACAGCTTCTGCACGGCAAAAGAAACAGTCACTAGAGTGAATCGGCAACCATCAGAATGGGAAAAATCTTGCAGTTTACACATCTGACAAAGGGCTGATATCCAGAATTTACAAAGAACTCAAACAGATTTACAGGAAAAACAAACAAGCCCATTCAAAATGGGCAAAGGATATGAACAGAAACTTTACAAAAGAAGACATACATGAGGCCAACAAACATATGAAAAGTGCTCATCATCACTTGGTCATTAGAGAGATGCAAATCAAAACCACATTGAGATACCATCTCACGCCAGTTAGAATGGCGATCATTAAAAATCTGGAGACAGCAGATGCTGGAGAGGATGTGGAGAAATAGGAACACTCTACACTGTTGGTGGGAGTGTAAATTAGTTCAACCATTGTGGAAGACAGTGGCGATTCCTCAGGGACCTAGAAATAGAAATTCCATTTGACCCAGCAATCCCATTACTGGGTATCTATCCAAAGGACTATAAATCGTTCTACTATAAGGACACATGCACACGAATGTTCATTGCAGCACTGTTTACAATAGCAAAGACCTGGAACCAACCCAAATGCCCAACGATGATAGACTGACTGGGAAAATGTGGCACATATACACCATGGAATATTATGCAGCAATCAAAATGATGAGTTTGTGTCCTTTGTAAGGACATGGATGAATCTGGAACATCATTCTCAGCAAACTGACACAAGAACAGAAAAGAAATACCGCATATACTCATAGGTGAGAGAAAATGAGAACACATGGACACAGAGAGGGGTCTACTATACACTGGGGCTATTGGGGAATGGGGAGGGACAGCGGGGCTGGGGATAGCCTGGGATGAATGCCAAGTGTGTGAAGGGGAGGAAGGCAGAAAACACACTGCCATGTGTGTACCTATGCAACTATCTTCGTTCTGCACATGTACCCCAAAACTAAAAATAAAATAAAAAATAAAAATAAATAACATAAAAAGAAAATATATTTACAAATATGTAACACACATACATTGAAAATATATTTCATTAAATATACTAACAAACATACATGAAATATATTTTCACTATTTCAATATTTCATTATTCACAATAATAGTGTCTATAAATGGAATTCAGTTTAATGAAAGATTAAATATTTTGTTAGCATTTATGTCCTGTTTTGTCATCATTCATAAAAATAGATTACCTTTAAATAAAAGAGAAAAAGAAAAAGTCTCCTGACTGTTCCACAGGTGTGCATTATTTAGTGAGACTCTGAATGACTATTTCAGGTGTACATTTAGTGAGGCTCTCAAAAGTGCCATAGAAAGAGACTTGACTATTCCACAGGTGTGCATTCAGTGATTCTCTGAATGAGTGGCCATTAGACTAGACTATACCACAAGTGTGTAATATTCAGTGAGGCTGAAAGAGGGCCATATGAAAGAGACTTCTAATTACTCCACATGCATTATTCACTGTTTGTCTGAATGAGTAGCCATATGACATAGACTCATTATTCTCCATGTGCATTATTCAAACAGGTTCTGTATGAGTGTCCATACCAAATAGACTCCTGACTCCACCAAGTGTGTATTACTCAGCGATACACATTAGAGTTCATATGAAATAGACTCCTGACTATCACCCAGGTGTGTATCATTCAGGAAGGCACTTAATTCGTTGTCTTAAACAGGGTCCTGATTACTCCATAGAAGTTCATTATTCACTGAAACTTTGAATGAGAGGCAAAAAATAAATACACACTACTGCTATTGTGAATTATTCAATAAGGTTCTAAAAGGTGGTATGAAGTAGAATTGAGGATTTCCCAGAGTGTATCATTCAGGAGGCACAGAATGTATATAAAAATGTTCGACTATTACAATGGTGTCCATTATTCACTGAGGCTCTAAAGTGTATACATGAAGACTCTTAACTCTTCCCAGGTGTCTATTATTGAATGAGACTCTGACTAAATGGGCATAAAGAAGGGACTCTTGTATTACCCAGGTGTGCATTACTTACAGAGACTCTGAATGTGTAGTTTGAAGAAGACCCTGACTTTCTGAGGAAGTATTATTCACAGAGGCCCTGAATGAGTCCATGTGAAAGAGATTCCTGACTTATCAGATATACATATTATTCACTGAAGCACTGAAAGAGTGTCTTTATGAAATAGAACCCATTTTATTCCACAGGTGGGCTTTTTTGACTCCAAACGAATCACCATATGAAATAGACTAGTGATTATTCCCCATGTGCAGTATTCAAGAGGTTCGTAAGTGTCCACATCAAATAGTCTCCTGACTATCAAGCATGTGTCATCAAGGCTGCTTAAAAGACCTTCAATGAACTTACTACTCCACAGCTGTTTATTTCACAGTGTAGCTCTGAATGAGAGTCCATATGAAATAGACTCTTACTATTGCCCACTGTGCATTATTTAATGCTGTGATTGATATATGACCTGGACTCTGACTATTCCAAGGTGTGTATTCTTCAGTGAGTTTCTGAACGAGTGACCACGTAAAATAGACTCCTGACTCTATGTCTTGACTATTTCTCAGCTGTGAATTTTCCACTGAGTCACTGGGTCAACAGTCATATCAGATTCCAGACTATTTTTCATTTGTGCATTATTGAGTGAGACTTAATAAGTGGCTCTATATAATAGAGTCCTGAGTATTTTCAAGATGTATATGATTCTCCACTTAGGTTCAGAATAAGTGTGTGAAATACACTCTGACTCTTCCATAGGTTTGTTTTACTGTGAGGCTCTGAATGATAGAGACTAATACTGTCAGGCATGCATTTTTTACATCTCTAAATGAGTGGCTATACAAAATAGAATCCTGACTTATTCCAAGTTGTATGTTATTCAGATAGGCTCTTAATATGTGGCTATATAAAATAGAATTCTGACTACAATACAGGTGTTCCTTATTCAATAAAGCTCTGAAATAGATATATGTAATAGCGTCCTGAGTATTCCTCAGGTATGTATTTTCACTGAGGCTCTCAATCTTTGGCCATATGAAATTGTTTCCTGACTGGTCCACAGTGTATTATTGACTCTCACTGAATATTTGGGCATATGGAATAGACTAGTGACTATTTCAAAGCTGTGTATTACTCACTCAGTCTTTGATTCTGTGGCCATATAAATTAGACTAGTGTCTATTCACTGCATTATTTCTTGAGGATGTAAATGGGATTCTATATAAAGTAGACTCCTAACACTTCCCCAGGTGTGTATTACTCAGTGAGGCTTTTTGTGTGTGACCACATTAAACAGGATGCTGTCTGTCTTAATCTTTGTATTATTCAGTGAATCTCTCAATAAGTGTCTTTGTGTAATAGACTGCTGGGTATTTTACATTTCTGCATTGTTCACTGATGTTATGATTCAGTGGCCATATCAAATGGAATCCTGACTAATCCACACGTGCATATTATCTTCTGAGGTTATGAATGAATGTCTAAATTAAAGAGACTCCTGGCATCTCCACAGGTATGCATTATTCACCAAAGATCTGAATGCCCATTGACAATAGATTCCAAGTTATTCTTCTGGTGTTTATTATCCAATGATGTTCAAAAGATGTGGCCATATTAATTTGATTCTTTACTAAAGCTAGTGTCTCTCTTATTCACTGAGGCTCTGAAAATGTGTCTACATGAAATAGACTCCTGACTACAGCACATTATTCAGTGACACTCTGAAAGAGAGGCAACAAAGTAGAAAGAGGAAACCCATTGGACTCCGCAATCCCTTTACTGGGTATATAACCAAAAAATAAAAAATAAATTGTTCTACTATAAGTACACATGCACAGGAATATTTTTTGCAGCACTGTTTACAATAGTAAAGACCTGGAACCAACCCAAATGCACATCCATGATAGACTGGACTGAAAGAATGTGGCATATGTACACCATGAAATATTATGCAGCAATCAAAAATGATCAGTTTTTTTCCTTTGTAAGGACATGGATGAATCTGGAGAACATCATTCTTAGCAAACTGACAAAAGTACAGAAAAGGAAATACCGCATGTTCTCACTCATAGGCGGGTGAGAAAAATGAGAACACATGGACACATTGAGTCCTGAGTATTTTTAAAATGTATATGATTCTCCACATAGGTTTAGAATAAGTGGCCATGTGAAATACACTCATGACTCTTTCATATGTTTGTTTTATTCTGTAAGGTTCTGAATGTGTGTCCATAAAATAGAGACTCTTCAATACTCGTCAGGCGTGCATTTTTACATTCGTCTCTAAATGAGTGGCTATACAAAATAGAATCCTGACTTATTCCAAGTTGTATGTTTTTCGGATAGGCTCTTAATATATGGCTATATAAAATAGAATTCTGACTACAATAGAGGTGTTCCTTATTCAATAAAGCTCTGAAATAGATACCATATGTAATAGCGTCCTGAGTATTCCCCAGGTATGTATTTTTCACTGAGGCTCTCAATCTTTGGCCATATAAATTTGTTTCCTTACTGGTCCACAGATATGTATTATTGACTCTCACTGTGAATATTTGGGCATATGGAAAACACTAGTGACTATTTCAAAGCTGTGTATTACTCACTCAGTCTTTGATTCTGAGGCCATATAAAATAGACTAGTGTTTATT